>JAOBAT010105523.1:0-37733 GCA_026413305.1 Hydrozoanthus tunicans
TGCTTTCGGTCTGACCTCGTTGAGCTGCGTCCTTCGCAATTCAGTCCATGACTGCAAGTAAGGGCGATTAGCTCGCTGGATATTATTATTATTATTATTATTATTATTATTATTATTATTATTATTATTAAAACCTTCACACCAACAAAGTGTTCCGAGTTCTTACCAGTCAGTCGTTCAATTTCAGCTTCTTCCACATTAGGAGAAGTGCAGCTTTGGTTTTGAGTTTCAACGACGTCATTCTGTTCCTGTTTTGGTCTTTCAACGTGTCTTTGACGTTGAGATTGTTCTTCGTGTCTGTCTCGTTTCTGCTGCCGCTGTTCTCCGTGTGGATTTTGTGGTATTGCAACTCTTCGAGGCCATTCAGCAGGAGAGGAAGGCTTGTACTTTGGAAAGCCTCTCCAGCCTTTTGGTGTCTGCCAGTACCATTGTTGCTGTGAATCGTTTCCGGTTTGCACTTTCGGCTGCGGATTTGACTGCCATCTCTTTGTTTTTGAAGAACGCCCTTGGCCAGCTAACGAAAAGGAAAAAATTGCAGGTGTTATAATCAGAGTTCCCTGTTAATGATCGATCCTTCAACGCTACCCTCTCTGTTCTTGCGAACAGATAAAAAATTGTTTTAGTAAATGTTAGAGTAGCTCTAAAACACTTTTTGAACCTTCACCATCTAAAGCGATATTTATCAGAAGTCAGAGCAACAATGCCAGCATGCAAGGACGACAGACAATAGCGAATACAAAAACGGGCACGTTGAATGCATTACGAGATGGCCCGTTTCTTTGGATATACAGTAGTGAAACCGTTTTTAAAAATCAGTTTAAGACATCTTTGAACCGTTTATTTAGAACTTTTGATTTTTGTTTATGAGAGTTTTGCGAGGGTTATTGTCAGCCTAATTAATCTAAAGTCCGACGCATACCGTAGAGAACACGGCTGAATCTTGTTGTCTCCCGATGGAAAGAGCTTAGCCAGTTCCTTTCGTATTCGGCAATTTTTCTTCTTTTGGTGTGAATGTCACCACGATAAAGATTAACCTAATCGCCTCGCGAAGCGAAATTCTCATAAAGAATTTGCTACACACGAGAGGAACTGGCTTCAACGTTGCGCGCAATGGGAGAATTTTGCATCGTGTAGTCACCTTTGAAATTGTTGCACGCAATGATGGGCGAAAAAGATGCCACTCCTATTCCTGCAACACTGAATGCAACAATTTCACCGTGTGGCTACACGAAGGGTTCCAGTTGGATGCAATATTGTTGCAAATTGTACCCACGGCTTTAACATTTAAGGCTTGTTCGCACTAGAGACGCAAACGCAGCAAAGACGCAAGAAAAGGAAAGTTTCCTTTTTCCTGTAAACACACATCCTGCGCTTGCGTTTTCTCATGTTCCAAAAATTTCCAAACGTAAATGTCCTTGCGTTTTCATTTGCGTCTCTAACGACTCTAGTGTGAACACGCATTAACTTTTCACTGGTTTCAAGGTTCACCCGTGTTGGTGCCGTTGATTTTTCTGATCCATTCTTCTCTCATGTGTTCAATGGTATCGACACCTATTAGGCGAAAAAAAAAGAGTCGTACATAAATATTTTAATCAGAATTTTGAATTTAAGCAACAAATTTGTATTCTGTCCTTAAGAAACTACGTGCTCAAATTTGGTTTAATCTCGTCTTCTTTAGAACTTGTTTACTGCCAGTCAAACGAAAATTTCTAGCTTGCTTTACATTTTATTTTAACATTCAAGCGAGTACACGCTTTTTTCAAAAGAACCAGTAAATTTGGCCGAGGATCATTGCTCTTAATTTCTTGGCAGTTTGAGTTGCAAATCGTTCTTAAATTGTTTTCGTTTCATTGTGTGTTTAAATCGAAGAAAAACTAAGCCTAAGTTATTGCCACATCATGTTTTGGAAAGCGATTTTGATCATTTCATCCCTGCGGATTCATCGTGGATTCACAGTTAGTTCGAAGTACTTCTTATTCATACTGTATTGTTCAGTTAAAGATAGAAGCTCAGCTCAGTAACAAATAAATTTAAAAATTGTTTCTAAATTTCATCCAATCTGAGCCTCGTTGTTCTTGTAAATTGTTCTTATAAATAAGCGTTTAAAACAAAAAGTTCAACCAAAAATGTTTTACATATCCCAGTAGAACCGGGTTGAGGAGAAGAAACGGCCAAAAAGCACCCTAGTACTATGAAATATTTTTATGATATTTGTAAACTTACCCTTTTTTATGGCCTCCGCCTCCGAGCTATTGACAAAGCGGCGGGTCGGGCTTAAAACAACTCCATTTATCAAAACAGTCTCTCTTGAAGCCTTTCGCCGCAGCTTGGGCGAGAGAAGTTCAAAAGCTTAAAACGAAACAAAAACAGAGTTGTGTTATTAAAAATCAAAAGTAACGTATCTTTCTTTAACATGAATCTTATGATAGTTTTGACTAAAACAAGATGTGAAAACGACACTGTTAACTTACATCAATTTATTGCTTTAAACGTTATTTGAAAAAGGAAACCATAAACTAAAATGAAATTTTTGTAATTCCCTCTGGTTTGTCTTCGCTGTATAGTAATTATCGTTTTAAATTAAAACAAGGATAGAGAGAAAACCCGGGAAATGCTTTTTCATCGGGTACCGCCATTATTGTTTAAGAGTTTGAATCAGTTCGTTCGCGTAAAATTTAAATCACGTTTAGATTCGTGCTCATAACGCAATCTTTAGCTACTAAAGAAAGCAGATGCCAATAGTTACCGTCAATTTTCCTTGCTTCCATAAACTCAGTTGATAGAGCTATCTTCTTGATAACAGAATAATTTCTTAAGCTTTTTTCTCGTTTACCAATAATTTTTCACACCTTGTCAGAACAAGAATCAGTGAAAAGTGAGAGATTTGTTTGTTCAAAGTTTGTTTCGTGCTTAGTAACGGACGCACTATGACGCATCATGCGGACAATTTGCGCGCGCTACTGCCGCACTGCGTCAAGTTCAAATTACTCTGTTACTCATTCGCTTTTTGAAGAGAAATAACCAAAAACCTATGCGCCACTAAATTTTCTTAAATGTAAAATTACTTAATTTTCTAAATTAAATGAACTAGTACTTTTGTTTTTATTAGAAGTGACAAAAAGCTCGCCCCAGGCCTTACCGGTTATCACTGCTTCTCTCGCCCCAGGCTTTATCGGTTACAATTGCTTCTCTCGCCCCAGGCTTTATCGGTTACCACTTCTATCTCCTCTTTTCGTAAATTTATTAAAATTTGTCCAGACAAACTGTGTTCCTGAAATAGAAACACAATCAGTTACTTTTCATCATCAGGATACCCAAACTGTGTGCAACTCCACCATTGGTTGTCCAAAGCCACACAAAGCAGATATCACACGCGATCTCATTGGCTATGCAGTCGTTCTATTTTTTTTTTCTTTTGGACAGAAACACAATTTCGCTTATGTTCACAAATTTCTCTTTAGTTTTAAATTTTTAGAACAAGCAAAAACTAAGAATTTCTCAAATGTTTCTAACAAAAAACTCAAAAAATTGCAAAATCGTGCATTAAACAAGCGTTAGATTTTCACGCTTATATTTTTTGCATCGATAAAACAAAACATAGAAATTAACGTATATACTTTTCTTGCAAGTAACATTTCAATAAGACAGTTTTTAAAATCAAACAGTTTTATGCTTACTTTTAATTTTGAATTTCTCCGTTCCGAAAAAGATTTGCTTCAACAAAGAAATAGGAAGTTCAAAATGCAGCTGCAGCGAAAAATATTTCAGTGTAAAGAAATTTATTAGTAACATAATATTTTTTTCCAAATACAAAATGCATTTTCTATTGCACAATTAATCCAAAAATGTATCTTTTTTGTTTCAAAAGCAAGCTCACGTGAACATGAAGTTGATAAACTCAGTTGAGTAGAAATTTTAATTTAAAATTTAAAAATTTTGCAAAAGCTACACTGAACTCTGGAGGCTTTTCAATGACAAAGTAAAGATTTGAGGTCCGATTCCAAAACACATTGCACGTCCTTACTTACCTTTTCATCCTGCCACTGCGAGAAAAAACTTCTTTAAAATGGCTCAGCTTTTGTTGAAAAAAGCACTGAGAGAGCTGAACTTTGTGGTTGCCGGGCCAACAGCTACTGCTCTGCCCAGTCCCCTTGTAACAGCTAATGACCGTGAATGTTTTTAAAGCCTGGGGAGATATAACTGCACATGGCGGGACTTCACAAAAATGGCGGATGTTTGTAAAGGATATAGAGAGATTCTTCTTCATTCAGAGCATTGCGAAGGGAAAACTATCGATTTTACTCCAGGAACAGCAGACATAACAACTATAAAAGATGAAGAGTATGTCATATCCCAGAGCGGTGGAGGGTACGCCTATCGCGATAGTGGAAAAGTTGATTCAGCGACAAGAAACAGATTTATTTACTGGTAGGTGAAACATATTATTACATTTGCTGCACAGTTGACAGTTATTGATGCTTATACTCTTTCGTTGTTAATTTTCAGATTAAACCATTATACTCAGAATTTTTTCCAGGTCGTTTAGAAGAGATAAAACACAAGAACAGTTAAACAATAATGTAAACTGATGTTTTCAACCCTATTTTAAAGTATGTTTCGGAGAATTTAATGAAATAATGCTACTACAACTACCAGGTTGTTATTAAGGGATATAAACAATTTTTCATCGAAGGTGTATGATATGAAGTTCGTGATCAATAATACGAATAAGTGGTGTTCTTCCATAATTGTTCTCTTCCAAGATTTCTATGGCCATTCCGTCTTCCTTTTCCCTTGTGAGTTCCATTCTAGGGACTGCCTTGTTATGTTGATTGTTGGCCAGCTTCCTTAGAATATCCCAGTCTATCGCCATTTCCTTCATCTGATGGAAACTTCAATCTGTTCCTGTTCTCTTGAGCCGGTTTAGCGCCAATGTCTTTAATGTTAAGCTTTTTATTTTACTTCAACCAGGCGAATCTCAGAAGATACACTGGAACTGACTGAAGTTTCACTTGATGTCAATCTCAGTGCCAATAATCTTAAGATTCACTTCCCTGGGGCGATCCTGTTACCTGGCGTGTCTGTTTTTGAAACACATTCCAATGTTTTTTTGTTGATTGCAACAACAAACAGTGTTCATCGATTGGTCCTACCACATCCTGAGAGGCTTCACAGACATGTATGTACCATTGTTACGCAAAATTGTTACAGGTAGCAGTGGTCCAACAAAAAATGAAAGTCATTGGAAATTGATAATAATAATAATTATAAAAGTTTTAGGAACATTATGTTAGCTCAGTGCTCTTAAGTACAAAAACAAAATGCACTATATGTATATGAAAATGTGGGTATACAGAGCTTGACACTAACACTTACCCATTTTCTATAGGAAAGTAAAATTAATATGATCTTGGAAAGGAAAAAATACACAAAGTTTGCAAATGTTTGCCTGACACGGACTGAAACAACATTTAAGGAATCTTGGGAAAAATTATTTATCTCCAGTAAAACAGACGTCTTGTTTTTGAGTCTCAAAATTTTAATTTTTTTAAACTTAAACTTACATTGATTCACTTTGCCTACGCTGGCAACCATTTTGGATCAATGACTGAAAGAGGAGGCCTAGACAGAGATGTTAGAATTGTTCGTGGCAAACAAATTTTGGAATTTCAATTTTTTGGAATGTAAGTTTTCCCTATGGAAAGTAAAATATCAAAATCACTTTCAATGATGGAAAGTGAACTGAATAGTTAGTGTCAAGCTCTGGATATATCTTGTAAAAATTATTTAAAAGTGACCTAAGTAAGTAGGTTTAATTGAAAGTTTTTTTGCAAAAGAAAAGTTTTGAGATTACAGTAGATTTAGATGATGAAAGAGAGTTACAATTTCTTAAATTGAAGGGCAGGGAGTTCCATGGTTTAGGCACACAGCTTGAGAAAGCCTTTTCCCAGCCTGTAGAACTTTTACAGATTTAGACAATGGAGAAGATAAATTATAACTAGTTGAAGGCTAGTTCTTGAAATCTTGACATTGTTTTTGTCATGGCTCAAGGTCTCATTTTTTTTTTAATATATGTCTTGGATTTTGTCACAAAATGGCTCACATTCTCAGCATTTCTGACACAGCTTGAAATCTCTATTTTGCTTTAAGTTTCTTTAATTTGTTGTTTTGGAATTTTCTGTTTTGGTCTCAGAAATTTACTTCTTTACAAAGTCACAGGGGTACTCAGATTTTAAAAAGGCCATCTTGACATCTCAAACAGTCTAGAATTTACCATTTTATTTTACTAACCCATTTTATGGAACATACATATACATACTTTATACACTGTGTTGTGGTATCTTCCTCCCATTGTCTTGTTGACCGAACAAAATAGAAGATAAATTTTTACTGCTTTGGGTACTTACTTTGAGGTTTTTGTCTGTGTTTACTTGATTATAATTTAAGAAGCTATGAATTGGTATTTTCAGTTTGTTTTTTTAATAATGTATCTGAACCTAGATATGTAAATTATTATTGCCCCTTTTACTTTGACCATTTTTCTGGTTGTGGTTAGTCTTGAAAACTGAAAACTTGTTTTGGAAAGTGTTAAATTATTTATGCACCTGTCCCCTTCCCATCGAACTTGATCCCCCATGACATCTATAACCCATTCATTCAAAATGACAAATTGTTGTTGGGATAAACAATAATTATATGTTTTATTTTGTGTTATACATGGTTTCAGTGTTTTTGGAATATTACCAGAATATTTCAGGTTATTGTGTATCATGGTATAAAATAAAATTAACTATAAAATTATTGTTTATCCAAATTATAAAGTTAAGACTTACTTTTAAGTATTTGCATTCTGGCTACATACTTCTGAGAACTGAAACGTACATGTTTCAAAGGTAATTAGAGATAGCTGAAATATTAATGTTTTCAGTAGAGTATCTGTAATGTAAATGTTTTTAAGTTTTAACTTTCTTGGATGTGTACAAAACCATAAAAATATGTATTTTCTAACAGGAATGCATCGATGTCTGTTCATATTGTACAGTGTTGGTATTAAATTGGTTCTTTGCAATAACTTGACTCTTAAAACAAAATAATTAATGCTTTTCTCACACTTTTGCTTGCAGAGTTTTTCTCTTTCATCTCCTTCAGGGGTCCACTTTCCTTCCATTTTCACTGGTGCAACTAGCATAGTGATGAGAGAGCCATATAACTTCGCTACATTCAATCAGTCATGTAAAAGTTTTGCTGGTTGGCTGTGCCAGGATGGCCACTGTATATTTGCCTTAGCCACAACCTCTGGAAGCATCCTACTGGTAAAGCTACCTCCTCCTTCTTCACAAGGTACAAAGTCATGTATTTTCTGGAATATAACCTGCATCCCCACATTTTTATCACTAAGAGAAACAAAAGTTTACAGATAACGGTCTGTATCGACATGTAACCCACACCCTTGATGATGTTGACAACATTAATTTTTGTTTGTTTTCAGATAGTAAAAAAGTAAAAAAAAACCTTTATTAATCCTTCCCAAGTGAGCCTTGATCACCAAAGGTGCTTTTCATGAGGGCACTCTTAAAAATGTTAGAAACTAAAACTATTCAGATGTTACAACTTGTAAACTACTTATATGATGCAAACAAGGTATAAAATACATACAATAAAATGCCTACTAGTATAGATGGATATATCTACAACTACATTATTTTGCATGAAAAAATTATCAGGACATTCATGATAGAAGTTTCTATTAAAGCTCGCAATAGATTTTGCAACAGTTTTAGGAAAATTTAGACAAGTTAGATTAATAGTTACTAGGTAGTCAATAGGTCAATATTGATAGTTAATAGATCAAGTTAATAGTTAGTTAGTTTTATCTTAGACAGTTTTATAGTAAGGACAATTTAAATGACACCAGTAGGCCAAATAAACTTGACTGCCGACCAGATGAAAAAAATGTAGATAGGTACCATCAAATCTAGCAGAGCAATAATATACTGTCTTGTAGCTATGTCAACTTCAAAATCTAAGATAATTATAACCCACATTGGTAGAATACCTGCACCATCTCCAATACAAGGCAAAATTAACAGATAAGGGGAAAGGAAAGGGGGCAGAGATTAAGGGATGAAGAAAGGGGACAGGAATGAGGGGAGAGGAGGGGGGGGGGGCAGGTAGTAAGGGGTGATGAGAGGAGTGGCAAGGAGTGAGGGGGAGATGAGAGGGGGCAAGAATGAGGGGAGGTAATCAGTTTATTTTACATCTAACATGCTCATTTCCAAATAGTAGTCATGTTGTAGTATGAAAAGCTGACATTAATAATTTGCAAATGTTTAGCCTGACAGGAGTTGCTGATTTAGGTTTTTTGTTTTATTATGCAAATTAACTGAAAATCGAACTCATTTGAAAATTCGGTTTCAATTACCTTCTCAACATTTTAAACACTGACAGAGTAGGAATTTTTAGAATATTTGGACTTGAGACTAATAATTGTGTTTTGTAGTTAACTGTAACTTTTAAAACAATTTGAATCAAATTATCACTTCGCTAAAATTTCCCTTCTAAATTGTGAATCTTAAATCCCACAAATTATACCTTTTGCAAAATTAAGTGACCTTAAAAAATTAGTTCAAATAAAGTTTGAATAAATTTTTTATTGAACTTTTATATACTTTACAGGTCAAACTGAACAGTTTGAGTTAAAACAATCAAGTGTAATGCAGAGGCTATGGTCAGGCCTTGTCCCTGCAAGCTTGCGAGGCGAGAGCCAGTCTACAGATGCTGCGTTAAAAGTCAGCCTACACCCAGTTGACAAGAACATGTGTGTGTTTGCACTTTGCAGAGATCACAAGTTGAGAGTGTGGTCCTGCCAGGTTGGTTTATTTGATGAGGATATTACACATGGCCACTTGGAGATACAAGTTTTATCTTTGAGTGTTGAAAAAAATACAGCACCTCCTGAGTGAGCACAGCAAATAGTGAGACATTTTGAGCAAGAGAAGAAAAAAATTCAAATCTCCATGAAGCCACATATTTTGCTTTTTATCACACTCTACATCATTGTTTACTCACGATCATCAATGGAGTAGATTAACAAGTTGTTTCAACGGCCAGAAAAGTTTTATATCAATCACATGTGATGATACGGAAATCATGCATTCTGATTGGCTGTTTTTTATATCACCATATATGATTGATATGGGTGGTGCCAAATGATTAGCTTGTAAATTCTCATAACTTATGGCCTTAATATTGCTATGAGTAGTTTGGGAGAATTTAAGAACTCATCTTTCAGAGTTTTGGTGGATGATCAATTTTCATTTTCTCAACACTAATCATCTTATTTTCTATTGTTACCATAAGGAGAATGTAGATGTTGACCAGATTTGAAGTTTTGAAACTTAATCTTCTGCTCTTGTATTCAAGAAAAATGTATGGAAGAAAAGCATGGAAATGAGACTGATGCCTGTCCACCTTACTTTTCATTGGAAAATTATTCAGTTTCAAACCATAATGTGGCCAATGTTTATGAGACTTTCTAGCTTTACTATTATTAATGTACTGATATTGACTCTGGACTCGTTTCCCGATAAAACAAATATATTATTTTTCTGTCATGCTAGCATTATAAGTCTATTGCTGTAATGATGATGATCTTGTTTTTGAATACTAATCATCAATAAATAAATATTATTAACATTGCTTATCAATACAGATCAAGTAACTATTTTGTGCATTTTAGATTGCAAAGCATTCATGGTAAAAGTTTTCTTTAAATAGCTTAAAAATATTTACAAATAATTATTATTGTTTCAAGAAATTTATCTACTTGTTGTTACGGTATAAACTGGTGTTAAACAATCTATGTTTTGGATGTAAAGTAACATGTTTTATTATACAAAGTACTGAACCCCACAAAGGCTGTAATACCTACAATTCTAAACCTAAGAGTTGCTATCATGCAGTGGAAGAATAAACTTTATTTATTTATTTATTTTTGCATTTTAAGTTTCATTCATCTGCACTTTCTGATTTATTAGGCTTCATAGCCTGTCAATTTTCGTATTGTATTGTAATTGTATTTCCTTGTATCATGATGGACATTTGATGTTTGATATGAAAAATCTAACAAATGAAAATACAACTAAAAAAAGTTAAGAGGGAAAATTACAAGCCGAAGCATTTTTGCTGCATTTCTGTTTCAGAGCCAGGAGTGTGTTCTTGTTAAGGATATTCTTGAAGATGTGCCAGATGATGTTGATGCTCAAAGTGTTTCTGGTGAGAAATAAAAAAAGACTTTTAGAATAGTAAGCAATACTTGTGCCTGGAAGCAAGGATTTTTTAAGAGGCTAATCTTAGCGAAAAAATTAAAAGAGGCACAGCTAAGATAAAGTGTAGAACAGTCTAAAAAAGTAGAGAGAGAATTCGGCTTCAACTTAGAATTTTTCTTGTGTTCTGATATTATGTCACAGTGTTTTCTATTTTTGTCTAGAATCACACCGCCACAAGGTTGTTTTATTCCCCTAGATTAGCTTTAGAAAAACTTAGTCCCTGTGCTGTTTTTTCAACTTTTTAGCTCTACTCCCTAATCAAGTGTTTTTGTAATGATTTCAAGATACTAATAGCTTGTAAAATAATATAACTTTTGAGTGATGATTAGAGACCTAAGGAAAAACATTTAACATGTTCAACTTAGCTTACAGTATGAATAAACCTGTAGGCTTTCAAATGCCCACACTGTCCAGCAGTTTACTTTTTATTAACAACAGTCTTAGTAGTAACACTATAGTACCATCTGTGGTATGCATACCGAATCCCCAGAAACCCCAGTCACACATTTTAATGATGGGAGCTGGGGGGGGGTGCATTCAACAGAAGTTCATATTCTGTTTACACAAAAACTCCTACTGTAACTTCAGAGTCAGTTCAGCCGCAAAATTCCCTACTTCTTTTAGTGTACCCAGTAAATTGGGCTTTTGGTACTGTATGTTGTTGTTTTTCTAATTGAGATGTAGAAAGATGCAATTTACCAAAAGTTTCCTTTATTTGTGACCCAAAAAATCTTGGCATCTTCTAAAATACCAAATTAATGGCTCCCCCCAGTCATCAAAATATCAGGATTGGGGGCCCCTGGGACCAACTCCCTATCCTAGTCCCATGAGTTACAAGGCTCAGTTAAACAGCAATAATGGTGAATATGATAAATCTACAGCACAAAATCATTCTTTGGAACAAACTGTGGACTCAGCGACAGGTCGATTGTACATTGGGGTGTTTCTCAGCTTTCCATATCACACACAGGTACTGTAGGATCTTTGGTTTTTTTGTACAAAGAGTCAGACAATGTTGTAAATCAACTTTCTAAATTTGATCTTCCCTACCCAACAAGTACACACTACCCAAATTTCCAATTATTACTAGTTTGATAGTCAATAATTTTTGAAGTCTAAGATTTTTTGGAGTTGTATACAGTAGCCCAAGACTGAAAAGTTGTCAGAAAAGTCAACTCTCATTGAAAGTAAAGGTGATGGCTTATGCAATACTTGAAAGGCAGTTTTTTCAGCCAAAAAAATTATGGTCTGTGCCCAAAATGGCAGCTATGAGCTTTCATTGGTGAAAATAAATTACTATAAACATACAAGAGATTTTAGTTTTTTCTAAAGCATATATGTGCATGGTTTGCAAAATTAGCTAATGCCAGTTGCTACAGTTCATTCAGGGAATTTTTCAAAGAAGTATCAAATTTGTATTTTGTGTTTCCAAATGAAAAATTTAAATGTTGTTAGAGCTTTTTGAAAAAAAACGTACAAGTTTTGAAAATTATTTCAGGCTGAATGAGAAAAGTCATTACCTACACAAATAATATTATTATTGTTGTTGGTTTGAAGTGCAGGGAATTTTGTATTTAATCTTCAGTATGAGATTGTTTGTTGGGGTTGATTGATTCTCTTTTCTCATTACCAAAACTAATAATCGATTCTGTGCCAGCGAAGAACTTGAGTTTCTGACTTGACCATGTTCGCCAGGAATCGTAATGAATTTATTCGATCTACGTTTACAAATAAAATTATTGTGTTAGAGAGCATACTTAAAGTTTTTTGCTTGGGTGGAGGAGTAGTCTAAGAGCTGTAGTTGTTACTTGAACAGAGTTGTTTTAAGACAGTGCTGTGTTTGTGGTATTGTAATCAGTTGAGTATAATTATGACCAAGTCTTTTTCTTTGTAGTTTTGTGTGTATGAAGTGGTCAGCTCTCGGGACTTACCAGTTGTCCTTACACAAGTGTCTTTCATGTTTGCACCAATGGTAAGTAAGTAAGTTCTTTTCAAATTGCTGGTATACTAAGTATTACCAACCTTTTCCTGGTTTTTAACACCCCCATACTGTTTCGCAGTTCCAAACGGTCCACAGTGTGAGTATAGATATCTCCCTTTTTTGTTTAGCCATGTTGGCAAAAGGAGTTAATCTTCTATGAATTAATTTGTTCCAAGGACATTAGGCCATGTACTTATGTTTGTTAGTTTCTTTGGACATTTCAACTTTAAGTTGTAATTATTGCTCCTCTTTCCGGAGCCCTCAAACTTTAATTTTTTTGCCAGGGGAGTCGACATCTTGCACTTGTCCAACATGGCACCTGAGTTTTTGAACTTTTTCCTAACTTACAAGATCACCAGTGACGCAAGCTAGTTTTAAGGCAAATGTTCACCCATTGGACAGGAGTGGCTTGTGTTACTGTATGAAGTGTTTGTGATTTTAAGTGTAAAATATGCAGCACTTGATATAATTTTTTTTCTGTTGTGTCATTCTTCTCAGTTTTTTGAAAAACGACTAACTGTTCAATGGATGATCAAATTCAAACCAAGTTAGAGAGATAGGTTTGTCGACGCTGATGTTTTGCCTGTCAAATTGCTTTATTTCGAATCTGTTTGCAGTCTGATGTATGATGTTCAAAACAAAACCGCCCCAATCAATATTCTCGACCTTTTATAAATATGTGTTTGAACAAAATTCATATTTGCAAAACTCGATCTTTGACCTCAAACAAGTTTTATACAAAAAAGTCTAAATCAGAAATACAAGAAAAAGTTTTCTGAGCAAAGAGTTTGAGCAAAGATGTGAGCTGTGCAGGCCTGTCACCCCATCAAACCTATTATAGGTTATTTGCGGATCAGTCTCTAATAAAATGTAAATATTAAATTATTGATATCATAATAAAGTTGAAGTTGTTAATAAAAGTGCTGAAAATAACTTATCTTCAAGCAACACGTTCCATGCCAAGATTGACTATATTCAGGGCCCTGATATTCAAAGGCTGATTAGAATAAACCCAGGGTTAAATTTTAACTTGTATTCTTGTTTCCAAACTTACAAAGACTAATTTGAGCTGTAATTTTTGAATTGATCAGTTTTTCGTGGAAATCTAAACAGTACGACATAATTTACAGCAGCTTGAACTTTGGCTTAACCCGGGGTAAATGGTTACCCTGGTTTATAAATTTGGATGTTGTTGGTTTGAATAAAAATAATGTAAAATGATAAGCAGTCGACTTTGCCCTATCTCTTAAGGGGAACCTTGTAGATTTTGCCCTGACACCAACACATATATGGAGTGCTTGGACCAGTAGCGAAGCAGAGACAACAGTTCAGTTCATTGCCATTGAAGGGTAAGTTGCTGTTAAAGTTCACATGCATTTTATTCAGGAACCTAGCATCCACTTTTCAAAGTGTTGGAACTGAAAAACTAGTTTCTATTGTTGAATAGACCTTATTAAACTCAGAATGTGAAGCGTGAAGAATTTATTGTGATAAGTGAAAAAAAAAGTCAATGTAGACTTCTGCATCGTGTTCAGAGCGTGCTTGATGCGTGAATCAAAGTAGTTTTACAGTACTCGCCCATGCCAATGGAATCCGACAGGAAGTTACAATTTTGTTGAAACATCCTCAAATTTCATCTTCGTCCTATAAACTTTGCCCTTGTGTGCTGACATCACACATGCACATCGACAAGCAAAGTTCCACAAACATGTGAAAGGTTGTTTGGGAAGAGATGAAATTTGCTTTTGATTAATTTTTTTTAAACAGAGGCAGGTTACTTTAGACAAGAACTCGAAACAATTGAGAATCGAGATTCTGCTAGGTACCGAACTCTTCTAACAATACAATGCATCTATGGTCAAACGGAGAGCTGCCAGATTTATATTCAACAACTATGCCAGGCGCATTCCTGTCTCCCCTATGTTGGAAAAGCTGGAATGGGACTCTCTTGAAAACCGCAGGCTTCTATCTCAAGCCACTATGTTCTACAAGATCCACCAGGGACTGGTTGGTGTCTTTTTTCCCGATGAAGCTGCTAAAATAACTAGATCCTCAAGATTCCCAAACTACTGCCCGTATCAACCGTTACAATGTAACAACAACACTTATAAACTTGTACTCTTTCTTCCCTAGATCTACTGTATTATGGAATCGCATCTGTCTACCTAACAATCCTCCCATTATCCAAGCCTTCAAACGTTCTGCCCTAGCATCATTCAACTAGTTGATTTCCACTTAGAGTGCTTTCACAAGTAGTTTTGTTATTCTGTGATTGATTTAATTTATTACCATCTTAGTTCCTAGCTGCACTGCCCTTCTAGTATAGCGTATGCAGACTTAGAAGTATATATTAAAGCATCTATGCTATCAAGTAAATGCTGGAAATCACATTAAAGTGATTTTTTGTTTTGTTCAGTAAGTTTCTAATAACGGAACCACAGATTTTAATTTGTTTGGCCTAAGCTATCATTTGTTGGGACTCAACTCGTACTCTGTAAGTGTGTCCTTTTGCGTTTCTTTTTAAACAAAGTTTTTAATTGAATGTTACAGACAGATAGTAGCTACCACATCCAAAGAACTACTTTCGTTCTGTCCATTCCAGTAGTTCCAGTCATATTTTATAATTTTAAGATGTTTTTTAGATAAATTTCCCTTTTATTGTGACGCACAATGAATGTGTTATAAATGTAACTCAAAATGTTATAGCGTGTTAGCTTTAAGTCGTATCTTAAATACATTTTTCTCGTCGTTCCGAAACATCTTTTTAATTCGAATTGTTAGCCCCCCGGATATAAGCCCAATCGCTTTAAACCCATCCAAAGCCCCTTATGAAGTTATATAAGCCCAGGGTTTTACGGTATTATAAAACAGGCTTGTTGATAACAACGATGTAGGCATAAATCATGAAGTTTGGTCTACTTTTTACAGAGGCCAAAGTGATGTTCAAGATTGGAAGCGTGCTCACTTAGAACCACCGGAAAGCAATGATGTTTCTGTGCCAGCAGACAAGGAACCACGGGTTGGTGAAGATAAATGATAGTGATAACAAAAATGAGGAAGGGTGAAGTTTAGTGAGGATTGCGATGAAGAATGATTATAAGGAGATGTAATATCTGACATTAGTATATATCAGCTTGGTTACGCGCGATTTGATTGGTTTAGAAATATGAGACAATATTTCCCTCCGAAATAGTAGATAATAACACCCAAACAAAATGGCAGGCAGAAGTAGTTGCTTTCATCCGTTTGGGATCATGATACTGAAAAAGTTTGCTGTGAAAACACGCGAAGTTTAAAACAGCCTAAAGAATTTCATTGTTTTACGGCAACATTTTGTAGTTGACAAACTGTCAAATTACGTTTGTTACATATGTTAGGCTGCTCACGTGTGAGTCTCGCCAGTACCGTCTCGCCACGCTAAGTGGTTCAAGTAGCAATAAAGTTTTTTTTTCTTGAAAATCTTTCGTTTTCTTGATAGGAACTGTTGCCTCGCTGGTATAATTTATACTAAAACACTTATTCTAATTCAATTTCTTTGGACAGTGGCTTAATGAATATCTACCTTGCACCTTCGTTGCTCAGTAGATATTCTGCCACTATCCATCTCAATTGAAATAGAATAAGTGGTAAATAGTATAAATGAGGAGGGTGGTTATTATGTTCATTGATCAAAATGATAATGAATAAAATAGGGGAGTATGATGACTGATGATAATTATGGTAAAAACGAAGGAGTGTGATGACAGGTAATGATGATGGACAAAGTTATAGGTTGGTTATTGATGAAAATGATGGTAAAAGTGCGGTGACGATTAACGATGACGATGGTGAAAGTGAGGGAAGTTGATAACAATGTCCACTGATGATAATGGTGATTGGTGAACCATGATGGTGGATGGTGATGACTAACTATGATAATAGTGATAGAAATAATAGATGAAGGTGAGAAAAGTTCGCACAGTGATAAAATTTGGTAAAATGAGAGTGGTGTTGATGAAAAAGAAGATGAAGTTTAGTGAATGCGATGATGATGATGATGTAATGATAAAGGAAGGCAATTGGTGATGAGGTGGTTGGTTGTTTGGTTCATAAACTAAATAAATTTATCGTAAATCTTCAGGAATTTGACACTGATGAAGGCCTCACTAAAACCTTGACCAAAGGAATAATACAAAAGGGTTTTTCAAAACAATTATTTTCTCTAAGCTTTCTAAGTTCGATCTCTCTTCCTATCTATGTCCATACTTAGAAAAAGATCTGTTGGTCAGTCTATTATGCGTTCAGGTCCATTGCTAGGACCAGGAAATCCTCCACTGAAACTAACATGAGGAACACTAAACCACGCGTTTATTACGCCCAAGATAGACTACATTATTATTGCTTTCTCATGTTTGGATCATCTGTATTAGAAATTACCAAAAGTCAACTCCTTTTTATAGACTAAACCAGGCCAGGCTTGTCTCTCACACTAACACTGAATACGTTGCATCTTTCCTTTGCTGTTTATATTGCTGCCAATGAGAGAATGCATTTCTTTCAAGATTCTTTTAAGTACTTTCAAATGAAATATTGGCCTCGCATTGTACGATCTTCTCAATCCTAAATCTGACTACTTCCCAATGTCTGCTTCCGCTACCCTTTGGGACCGCCTTTTCTCAAAAGCTGCTCCTAGGTTTTCTAAGAACAAGCTCCATTCCGCACACTACCGAAAACTTAGAAACCAGTCGAAGCCATTTTTAAAGTGAACCTGTATCAAGTCAATGCTAGCTGACCCCTTACACTAGTTTGGCTCACTAGCTTTTTGTTCAACAAATAGTTTGCTCAGTACTTTATTGATGAAAACACAACGTGAGACGCAAGCTGTGGTTTCAACACGCTTTTCAGGGTTCGTCCAGGTCCTTGAAAACCTTAAAAGTCCTTAATTTTCACTTTTCAAAATTTGAGGCCTCAAAAATCCTTAGATTTTACAAAAATCAGTCATGGCCCTAAAAAGTCCATAAATTTTTTGCCTTTTCACTGAAGTTGGCATTTTGTTTGAATCGTGAGTCATGTACTTAGCTTACAGTTTGTTGAGTTTGAAAGAAGACTACACTGTTATTTTGTCATAAAAAGTGCACAGTAATAGTTCTGCTTACGTAATGCCAAATCAAACCTTTGCCGTTCTATAGACTTTAGTGTCAGGTCCATGAAAAACAACAACTAAAACGTGCCTGTAACTATATAACTGTGTCAAGGAAAATCAATATCGTAAAAAGTCATGTTTTAGGTTAGTTCTGGTGGTTGATGTCCCATGGCTTAGGTCCTCAAAAACCAACAACTTTACCTTTAAAAGTCCTAAAAAGTCCTTAAATTTTGCTTTAAGAAAAGCGGAAGAACCCTGGGTTTTTGTTATTATATTCAGTAGTACTATAAACATCTGTTTTTTGTTGCAGGAAGTGTACTTGGATCTAATCTTTTCACCTGGGAAGTTCTCAAACTCCTCTATTGTCAAAGCTATACAGGTGAGACAATAACTGTACATACAATACATAACAATAATGATTGTGTTGTATAAATTTTGAGTAGATTCTTGAAATATTTACTGTACAGTTGTTCTGTTTAAAGTGTATATATCATGTTTATGGAACTTAATTTGTTAGAAAGGATTAGACATTAGAAAAATGTCGCTTATTCAAATATGCAAAATACCAAAGTTATGACATACAAATTGGGGGAACCCAATGGGGTAAATTGCAATACAACAGCTCTTTTTATACCTGGTGTGATTTGTGTTATAGTTAAACCATTGTGCAAAGTTTTGGTCTCGTTTGGTTTTGTAATTCAAGAAACATTGTTGTGTTTGTGAGTTCCACTTTTCCAATTCTTTCCACTTGTAAGTTCCCCCTATTACGTTACAACTTTTGCAATTTGCATATTTGAAAAACCTTAATATCTCAGCAACCAAAAGAGTTACTTCAATGAAACAAAGATATTTTTCTTCTTTTTCAAAATCTTTTCTAAAAACTAAGTTTGATAAACATCATGATGTACACACTGATACATATACACATATGCATATACAGCTGAAAATTTAATGAATGGTAGCTCGACACAAGATCATGGTTTGAGGTCCATCAGATTGTTACAATGTTGTACCGTAGAGTTTTCAAAATGAGATGATTTTTGTTTTGAAAAGTTATCGCAAGCTCAACTGGTTGTTCCTGTATGTAGCTCTATTTTGCAGCACAGGGACATGGTTCTTGCAAACACTCAACCTCAGGTTACCTTTCCTGAGATGGGTTAATGTATTATTCCATTGTTTTTCCTCATTGGTAATGATCTGTCAAAATAGGATCTGTTATCCCATGGCAGGGTTCGTCTGGGTCCTTAAAAACCTTAAAAGTCCTTAATTTTCACTTTCCAAAATTTGAGGCATCAAAAGTCCTTAAATTTTACAAAAATCAGTCATGGTCCTTAAAAAGTCCTTAAATTTTTGGTTTTTTCTTTATTTTGATATTTCGATAAATCTCAATAATGCCCGGGAAATGCATTTTCAAGAACCTTGGCTCCAAAGGGCAGAGTTTACTGGGTGGCTTCAAGCAGTACCTGTAGATCCTACAGCGCTTCGTGCAGTCTTTGCCACAATATCGTAAAAAGTCATGTTTTTGGTCAGTTCTGCTGGTTGATGTCCCATGGCTTAGGTCCTCAAAAACCAATAATCTTACCTTAGTCCTTAATTTTTGCTTTGATAAAAGCGGACGAAGCCTGCATGGGGTTACCGGTTGCCGCAGGTTGCATCTTGTACCAAGTCCTTAGCAATTTCCAAAAACACTCAGTCTTTATGGTGCGCGAGTAAACTGGAGCAATAGCCTGTCAACCGTTTAGTTTGCTTGTAAAGTTTCGAGGAATATTGGTGTGCAAGTGACGGTTTCCAGGTAGCTGCTGCACTTCCAAAAAATAATGCTTCGCTTTTTTACCTACTGGTTGATTTTGTTTTTCTCCAGATCTATCAACATTCATCTCAAGCTAATCCAATAATTTAGTTTGCTTGTAAAGTTTCGAGGAATATTGGTGAGCAAGTGACGGTTTCCAGGTAGCTGCTGCACTTTCAAAAAATAATGCTTCGCTTTTTTACGTACTGGTTGATATTGTTTTTCTCCAGATCTATCAACATTCATCTCAAGCTAATCCAGATCTTCAGGTTGCTGCATCGATTTCCAGACAAGAACTCAAAGAGCAAGTTATCAACCTTATTGACATCGAGGTACTTTAAAAGAGCGTTTTCATCCTATTTGTTTAAACTTACAAAGGTTTTCTGAAAAGACTTAAGTCTAGTGCTCTTTTTCAAAAAAAAAAATGTTTATAAATCCTTTAGGTTGTTTTCTGTTTGTTTGCATCTGTCCAGTATTCATCCATCCTGTTAACTACAAGACCGGCAGCTGTAGAGATAAGTGCGAAGAGGGAAATCTATCAGCGTTGTTGTTAGTATTAAACCTTGTTATCTATGGAAACAATTGTTGCTTTCGACGTTAGGAGAACGCAACCCTAATCTTGGGCTGCCTGTGATGTTTATATGCGTGAAGATTCTCAGCAGCCTAAAGATCAAGGCCATTTTCTTTGAAAGAACTTGATTTTAAAATGAAATATTTAATAAGTAAACATCTTTTTCCTTTGCAGTAAATCTTTCTATAGGTTTCTCTACATATTCTACTAATGTTTGTTGATGTATTACTCATCTTTTGACTCTCATATAAGTCTTTATAAACCAAAACGTTTGCTGTGATAATATCTAGAAATTTTTTATTCACAAGATGAAAGCTTAGAAAAAATTCTGAGTCACTGACGGGACACAGAATTTTTTCTGAGCTTTCAACTTGTGAATCAACAATTTCTTCCTCAACCACATATCCAAGATTCACTCTACCATTGATTTAATATCTAGAAATATTCGTCTGTAAAAGGTTGGAGCAGATTACGACATACAACAAATACCTTGATTTCAGCATTCCAAGGCCTTGGTCACTAGTACAAGCTGATGCTGTGAACAAGAGTTATTGTGTTAAACATCAGTAACAAAACTTTTTGTTCTGTTTTCTTCAGATTCAAGAGTCAGCCCCAGATTACGAAATGTTTTATGATGATTATTATGACCTGCAGCTGAGATGTTGGTCTAGATTTTATTCATATGTCAAACAATACCGTGAAGTAAGTGCTATTGGCTCCTTCACTTTATTTGTTTGCATATTCAGACCATAACAAGCATGATCATGCATCTGCAGCACTGAATGACCAGTGCATACTCTTTGATTGACCTGGTTACCCAACTTCCTTTTTGTCTTCTTTAGGGCCGTCCCTTTTTTTTAGGGGGGGAGGGGAGGAGGGTTCCGAAATTCGTAATTACCAAGCTAAGATAAGGACTTAAAAAGCTTATTTTTCGGAAAAAACCTTAGAAAGTGTCAATTATACAGTTAATTTTTTCGGAAATATTTTTTGCAAAACTTTTTGTTGCCAAGCGTGAGTTGTGCATGGCAAAATAGACAGAACCTATAAAAGAAGAAAAGAAAAACGATGGAAAAAGGGGTGGGGGAGCGGGAGGGGTTGGGAGTTGGTGGTTCTGTGACCTCCCCCTAGGTATGCCCCCCCTGCCTCACGTATAGAGCACCATGTTCTTTCATTCAATGTGTCCTTTTAGTTTGTCACAAGTGTTGTGCCTTTCAGAATCAGTACTGCATCTCCTGTGTTGAATGTGCATGTGTATGTATGAGAATGGTATGATTGTTTTTATATTGCTTAGGTTGGATGCAAGCCAATGGGTCTCTTTGTAGACCATCACTCAGGCTTTGTATGTCTGCTGCGAAAGGTATGTAGTTGGTCCCTAACACAGCTGGCGGTATACTTTTAGGAACAATGCAGTACTCTCAGAAGAGTTAGTCCCACCCCGTTATTTGTATGTAGATGCACTGTCTCCGAAATCACCTTAGACTTGGTACTTTATCGATGGACATGGTACAGATGCCACAAATGCTTGTTACTAAAGACCTTGGTAGTGCTTTTTGTGTGCCCAAATTGCTGAATCTTGTTCAGTGATATGTAAGTTCAGCAAGTTCAGCACTTTCTGCGCTTTTTTCTGTTATAAGACAGACAACTCATACCTGCCAACCATCCTGATTTTCGACCTTCAAAACCTACGAAAATACGGACGTCCTGACTTTCCAGAATTTCAGCCAGTAACTATTCTAGTTTTTGTAGCTACTGCCCATGCACGAGTAGTAGCTACACTGCTATCGTTTTGATGGATAGAGTCGATTTTAGGTTGGTATGCAGTGTAAGACCGCACGAATTTTCCCGATACTTTCTCCCACTGTAACTTGCAACCACGAGACTAACCCGAGAATTTTTTTCACTGCTTGATGAGAAAATAATGCCTCATGTTTTTATGTTATTGTTAGCCGCATCTACGGTTGCAGTTACACAAGGAATTATCTCTTGATGAGAAAACAACGCCTCATGTTTACGTTATTGTTAGCCGCGTCTGAGCTCGCTAAGAAAAATCCATTGATAAAATTTCGAAAAGATATTGTCGAGTCGTACAGGCCTATTGTTTGGGCCGAGCACCGACCAATTTCCATGTTGCAGAATGTCAGTCATTTGTCGAATAACCACTTATCTCGAACAATAGGGCTAGTCATTCAATGTACGAATCTTATGTAGTCCGTAACTAAACAGTAAGTGGTAAGGGCCTGTAGTCCTTACGACAACCTTTTCTAAAATAGCTGTACATGTTAAACTACATTCACATACCAATTGAAACAAGAATGCAGTAGCTACACGCACGCATTGCGGGCCTATTTTTGAAATAATATTTTCCATGTCGTTTCTTTGCAAACCGAGAAGAAGTTTACTTTATCGTTTCGAACCGAGTGTGAGATCAGGAGTGCGAGTACGCACACCACAGAAGCTTGCGATCAATCTGCTTCGACCTTCCTCTTCCCCAGGTCTCTTAGGTTCCGCACGCAAATCAGAGTTGCTCAAGTAATAAATTTTTCTTCAGCTCGAACCTATGTCTGATTTTATCAATGTTAATAAATTTGGGGAATTTTCAGCGATTCTAGACAAAGAAAATTAAAAAATTCTAGAAAACAAGCAGCTCGCGCTTCGGCGCTCGCTTGGCCAGAATGGTGTAAATGGCCTTTATTTCTGATTTTCAAATGTCCCAAAGTATGACATGTTTGCTCATGTGCAAGGCCAAAGTTCTGGTTGTCATGTAAATGAGTGTTCACCAAGTTTTAGAAATTGAAGGGCAAATTTTACACGATAAAATTACTTGCGCTTTCATCAAGTTAAAACAATACCAAATTGTTCATGGTGTTTCTAAAAATATTCAGTTTGACTCTCAAACGTAGCTGTTTAACTTGAGAGTTCCGATGCAGTCTGAATGCCTGTAACTTGAATATGTGATTGTGTGTTTATTTGCTAAGAAAGTGTAGATTACTGAATTAAACTTCCATTTTCTAAGCTTTTGCTGCATTTTACCAGGACTTACTGGATGCTTTGTAACTGAGTGACTGTCTTTCCATATCAACATTGTAGATTCGCAGTCTACTTACTGCTTCATCAATAAACTATCAAGGTTAGTGAACAGCTTATTACACGCTGATACAATATCACTTTTGTATGATATTAGGAAACAATCTCCCTGTTGAGACCATGTGATGCCGTTGAGAATCTCTGCTTGTTACCTGGTGAAGTGGACAGTGACATTTGGGCTGCAGAGCCATTCATGGTTGAAGGTAATTCTTTCACTTACTGTAGATTACTCTTTGTTTTCGGTGTGTTTAAGTTCTTGTTGTTTTTCTGTGTTACTTGCATCAATGCCGCGCAACTCGATGGTGTCTTCGAAGGTACAGAAGAACAAACAATGTCACAAAGAACTGGGTTGGAGAACTCTGGAACAGCCGTCTACGGACCTGTATAAGGTCACATGGGCTCCTCTTCGTGGACATTCATGGACTTCTGCACCCAGTTACACACAAGACATGTCACACTCGTTATGAAAGCTTTATTCCTCTCAAAACTAGCACAACTTCCGGGCGCCTATCATTCTTTTCTAGAACTGTATCACAATAGAACTACCTGCCTGCTTCTGTATTGATTATTTTAATGAAAAATGCAATCTGGAAACTTTTGAAGTCAAAATCAGACAAATTTACCACTTTCCTCTAAATTAGCTAATCTGAAGCTGATCAAAGAAATTATCAATCCAGTCTGTGAGGGGTAGATTTTACACAATAAATAAATAAATGACCTAGCCTCCTCCCCTGTTCAACACCAAAATAGCTACACCACTGCACTATTGGTACAATGATGCAATCATGTACATATAGTAAGGGATCATTGACGATTCAACACTTGCAAGAAGTCTGAAACATAGTTATGGTAATTGTGCTTTAACTTGCAGAAAACCTCAACTAAACTGATTATTTCGGCATAATTTTCCTCTTAAAATTTTATCAGGTTAAGATTGTGCGATACTTTTGTCAGTGGCAAACTAAGTTGTCAAAAGTTACAAAGAATAATGTGTACTCTAGCACTAAGAAAAGGAAAATTTTAGGGTTAATAAATTGAGAAACAGAAAAAAGTAATTGGCAGAGGACATCTCTTTTCTGCCTAGCTGGAACTTTTAAACAGTAATTGTTATAGTTCTAACGTTTGTATGCTTAACAATTGATTTCCATCAATACCCCCTAAAGTTAGCTGTCTTTTTCCCTTTTTTTCATTTTGAATAGCCCTAAATTCAAAGTACAGTAGACTTAGAAGCACGGTTTGCACTGTGGTGACGCAATTTTTACATCTGATTAAAGGCTTTAAAAAGTTACTTTAAATGTTTTCAAGACATTTTTGACGTAATGATGATACTTTTATTTACAGTTGAACTTTGTCTAAGTACTTCATGTTTTTTATTATTAGATAAACATTTGATCACCAACTTGACCATCGTTGGTAATGCTCTCAGGCTTGTATCGCAACAGGTGGGAAAACTTAAATTCATTAATAACCTATTTCGCGTATCTCTCAGGTAGATAACGAGATTAAATGACCTATCTGCCTGTTTTGCCATTTGTCTCATATATCTCTCAGGGTAGATGTTGAGATTGACTGCCATTCAATCTGGCTTTTTCGTTTTGGTGACCATTTCGTTTTGGTGACTATCGCTCTAGTCAGCTAAGAACGAATTTACTTCCAATTCTGCAAATTTAACCCACTCAGTCCCAATTGTTTTGGGAAAACTAATTCTCCCAAGTAGAGCCCATGCTTTGTACTGAACAAGTTTAGGAGAATTTTAGTTATCATTTTCAGTAGTGTGCTTTATTTGACCAATTTCCTTGTTCTCATTACCAAATGTTTTATTTTGTATGTGTCATGTTAGGAGAAGTTGGATGTTGATAACTGACTGGGACTGAAAGGAGGGTTAGCTAAATTTTTCTGCAACTATGATTTCCTTGTAAAAATATTGGACAGGAGTAAAAATACCCGTATAAGGGGGTTTGTTCGTTTATGCGCAATTTAAGTTTGAAACTTTTCCTTTGGAAAAAAGGCATTATAACATTTTGACAGTTGAATTATCTGTTTAAATGACTACCAAACTTGTTTTCAATCAGAGACATCCTGTTCTTCATATAAGGTTTACACTTACAAGTGTAATAAGAACTAGGAGCTGGAACCTATTACAAAAGAGACCGTACAATTCCAATAGGGAACAGTCTAAATACACCACCAACTCGGGTTTCAGTATACACCCACCAAAATTCACACTCCCTTCATGAAATATGTATATATTATAATAAACTTGTGCTTTGTGCTTATGTACCACGTTATACTGTGTTTAAGTTTCATCTTGCAAAACTGAATACAATTATTGTTATACGGTATTTGAATGTGTTGAAGTTCTTTTCTTTTGGTTCGATGATTCTAGCTGTCATCAGAAAGTCTTGCTGCTCTAGAGATGGACCTGAAATTCAAGTGTAACCCAGCATCGACAGTGAAACAGATTGCAGTGGCACTGCTGTCCAATGTGAGGTGCGCAAATCAAGACAGGAGAAAAGGCGTGTCTTTCAACCCTAAATATGTCAAGTGACGTGCTTGTTAATTCTTCCAACTGGAAACCATATATACTTCTCTCATTGCCAGTTAAAGAAAACTTTGCATTCGTCTTCATTAGTTTGCTATTATTGATTAACTTCCGTTTTCTCTTTACCATATGCCTTATTTTCTACGAGTCATGTAATGAGAAGTTAGATGTTGATATAGTAAGCTTGCTTATTGTTTTTGTTGCAGTGATGATGACCAACAGTTTGTTGAGCCTGAAGCTAATGCTTCATTTGAGCAAGAAATCGAGAGGTAACAAGGAATTTGAAACAGCTTAAAACTCAAGCATTTTGTACGTTTTTTTTACGCTTGTGTATGACAGTACCATTTCTTTCAGCTGATAAACTGTTCTCTGATTAAACTTATGTACATAGTTTTTTAAAAAAACTATTGAATGCGTCGGCGAGTGGATATAAACTTGTGATATAATGTGATAAATAGATTATCGTCGTCGCGAGATGATAGGAAAAGCTGACGTTTCGAGTGTTAGCCCTTCGCCTGAGCCCCTCTCTGATTAGCTGCCAACACAACCTACAAGAGTTCCTGCGTTACTACTATTTTACAGCACACTGCACTCGTCTTTTTGTGTATATTTGTTTATGTACATTTATCATCATAAATTAGCGTTGTTAGGTCATATTTTCTCGCAAGTTGCACGGGGTGGGAAATATTTGATATTGAATGCTTGAGGGGAGAAAAGCTGGCTGCTAGTGTTCGGTGCTGTTTTCATACATCCATTTCTGTGTATAGTTAAACATTTTATTTACCTTGCACGTCATACTTGAGGTATTATTTTGAAAATTAAAATGGAGACATATTCATTCGAAAAACCATGGAAAGTAACTCGATTGAGAAATTCATTTTATCAAATTATAAAAGTTTTGTTATTAAAATTTGAATTATAAAAGTTGTTATTTTTAAGTTATGTGTATTATAGCAGTTAGGTCACCCTAATTAGCTTACCATTTGTATGTTAGCTAGAACGATGTACACGATGATAAAGTTATTATTATTATCATTGTTATTATTATTATTATTATTATTAAATGGGTTTTCATCTGTCCACAGCGAATAATATATATTTTTAAGCGAAGTAAGTAAATGGTTTTAAACAAGTTTGGAACAGGGAGCCGTAGGTTGTGGTGGTCTAGAAGAAAGAATTTTTTCAAGGTCAAGTAAATGTAGGTTTATTAAGTGGTTTTAACAAAGATGTAATTTTCTTTTATACAATTTTGTTCATTCAGTCTGCTAAAAGTGAATAATCTTTTGGAATGCTTCGACGTGATTTTGAACTCCCTCGACCTTGCTGACTGGCTAGCAGATGATATCGAACAAGAACTTCTTGTTGAGGAAACTGGTAAGAACATAGTTTTTAAATAGGAGGTACACATACCAGATGAGTTTGGGTTTCAGTTAATCTAGGTAAACATCCATCAAAATTTTGCTAACATGTATTTAAAGTTGCTGTATATTTCTAACGCTGATTTTGTTGTTAAGGTTTCGAAACTGCTCATCAGCTGAATTGTCAACAGTTATTTGGTAGCAAGATAGCATCTTCTGTATTGTTGTACTCTTGTCGACATTTGGTGGAGAGTCGGTTGGCACTCTGTCGAGATCTTCTGGTATTAATGAGTCTGGTGGAGAGGCTTGGTGCAGAGGTCAGTGCCCACACACTTTTAAGAATAAAATGTTTTAAAATCATTTTGTTTGTTCTAAGAAACATTTTTGGATATTAATTCACGGATAGAAGCCGAAATGTCAAATACAAGTAGGTAGGTATAAACTCTATGTAAAACATGGCTAAAAGTTACAAGATTATTATATTTAAGAGATATTTTATATAAACGCATTTTCAGGCAAGAAGAGAAATTTAATACTGAACATGCTATATGTTCATTACTGAAAGTTACGAGCAAGACTTTGCATTTTTCTTAACAGGAGTCATCACACTGGCTGTCATTACAGCCGGAGACTATTCCAAAGGACAGTGTCGTTGTAGCTAAATGGGCCCTCAAACGATGTTCACTCTGATAACATGGAACAAGTACATTGTTGTCACAATATATATTTTTTGTTGATTAAAGCATTTTTAGTCAGCAGACAAGCGAAATCAGATGACTATATTTTATTTTCATTAAATCGCTTTTCTTTGTATATTAATTACTCTGATTTCATGTAACAAGGACATTGTTGCCATAGTTTTGTCAATAAAAAGCAAATTTAGTTAGCAGATAAGAGAAACCGCAAGTGATCACATTTCGTTCAATATTGTGTGTTCTGACACCATCACTTTTTTCTCATACGCATGTTAATGCCATTCTGTAGTTTTTACTCAGACCTTAGGGTATTATGACAACGAATTCGTCGCAATCATCAATTGCTATAATAGATTTTTTGATTTTTAAATAAACGTAGGGTGATTTGGAAAGTCTGGTTTGATATCAGGCAAAGACAAACTTAAACATTAACTAGGAATTGATCACAAGTAATCTGATTCAATTCCAGATGGGACTTGACCCAAAGAAACTTCATGCTGTGAAAACAACGTACGTTCCAAGAACAGTCATCTACCTGAGAATCTTTTACAGTCTCTACTGGATTACAGAACAACAAGTGAATCCAGCTCCCGCTAACGCCGTGTATGTATAATGATTTGTGTTTGTATTATTGTACCTCGCACAAATGTCTTTATTTCAGGAAGGCAGAACTAGGTTAGCGATTCCATGATTAAGGTGGTATGGTCCCCAGTTTTTTTCGTCTAAAGACAGTGGTTCTGGTGTTATATAAGGTAACTTTCCGTAAAAGTGTAGTGATTCCAATGTTAAGTTTAGAATGAAAGGCTGAAATTATTTTTAAAAAAGTTTTCGACGCTATGGTCATCTTCAGTAAAAGAACAAGGTATAGATGACCATAGCGTCGAAAACGTTTTAAAATAACTTTCGTTTTAAACATTTTATAAGCAAAAGTATTATGACGTCCAATGTTAAGGGTATAGTATTTAGATTAAGTTTATTTTGATATCTTTTTTTTAATAAAAATTTTCACTATGGTTTTTATCTTAAAATATCTTTTTTAAAACTTAAAATAAGAGGTTGATAGAAATTTAGGTAAACCAGTAATCAATGGGAACTCCCCTTGTGATTCCGATTTGGGACCAAATTTTTAAGTGAGAAGAACAAAGCACGTTTTAACATTTTTCCTTCACACAACCACAAGCAACAGCTTTGTGCAAGGCAGTTCCAGCCAAATTGTTTTTGTTACACGATTTTTCTTTGATGAAGATAAATTGTGCTGCGATATAAATAAAAAAAAGTTACGAGGAGCTTGCTTTTCATTTAATGTGCCTGTGAAATGCACTTTTTACCTCTGTGGATAAATCTTGCTTAATGATGAATAGTGTTGAAAAAGTTTTGTGAAAGTCATATATTGTTTTTTAGATTTTAACATTTAAATATTTCAACTGAGGACGTCAAAGTATGACGGACAATTTTTATTTTGTTTTAAAAATCTTTTGAAGGAATTTACACCAAACTTGAACTAATAATCTATCTACCTCAAGATACACTATTATCAAGTTTGGCTTAAATTTATCCAAAGGTTATGGATTGGCAGCAGATTTAAAAAAAATAATTTCCTGTCATTGGTTGATAACATCAAATGTTACTATCTCAAAAAATATAAAAGATTTTGACAAAAATTCATTTCATAGGCACTGCAAGAATGTATGACCAGAGAAGTCTGCATACTTGTAATTAAAACTTGGCTGTTTAATATATATTAGCTTATCAAAAATACAAGACGCCTGGCATGAAACGATATCACAATTAATTTCTTCTTGAACGTGCAATAAAACTTTTCTTGATACCCAGGGAGTCCAATCTAAAACAACTTGCCGCTCTTGAGATAACGGACGGCCTGCAAGCAAGACAGATCCATGGTAAGTGTGTTAGGTTTAGTAATAATAATAATAATGAATATTAAATCTTTATTTATCGTCGTTACGCTCGGAGTGGTTGCCCATTCTCCCAAGCCAGTGGCTTTTGTTTAATCGCTCAACGGCACAGATCTCGGCGTGAAAGTCGATTTTGTGGAGGGAGGAAAACCGGGGAACCCGGAGAAAACCTCTCAATGTCAGCAGAAGATCGACAAATCTTAGCCCACAAGCAAACCCAGGATTCGATCCCGGGTCCACAGAGGTGGATCTCCCCACCATCCTGACTCCCCGAACACATGGCTTAGCTTTCTGCACAAGCTCTAATAGATTTCTGTTATCTTTCCATTATAACATCGGTAAAAACAATGCCAAAACACTTAATGTTAGAGACCCAAAAGGCAGTTTTCCCGACTTGTCTCAAATTTAGAGTAACTTGCTGAACAACTTGATTATTTTTTTGTTTCAAGTGTGAGCCACTCGTCAGAGAAATTTTTCAGTTTTCACTCTTTCTTTACACCTCAAGATGACCAAAATTTTTGTTTTGATTTAATTTTTTTAAGGGAACCTCCATTGTATAACATTATTCGTTTTCACGTACTCCCTAGAGACGCCAAAGATAAAAGACGAAGCAGCCATGTAGGGGCCCTAAAAAAAGTAAATCATCAAAATTCCAACATGGCCGCCGTGACGTCAGGTGCAAACGAAGAGTTGGTCTGAAACAAATAACAGTTCATGAAATCTGTGTCCACATCAGTACAGTAAATCCCCGCGAGTAAGAACCTAAGTATTTTTCCAGTTAGGCTAAACTGGTTCTTACGTAAAAGGTGTATAACAAAAATCTAGGGTCATTAGGTTCTTAATAGATTCTTATGTCTAGGAAGCTCTACAATTCTGCTGATATAACTTTTGACCCACTGCCCACCCCCTCCTTGAATAGCTACTATCAGCAGCTGCATCTAAATTTTACAAGTTTTATTATTATCTGAAACAATATATGTTAAATAGCTAGGTTTCTCCATGCCCCCCAATGATTTGGAAATCATAAAATAGTTACTTTTACAGTTTAAGAACCTGAATCCAAATTTTAGGCTAAATAGGTTCTTACTTAGAGGGGGCATAACTGGTAGATTTTAGCCTAACGGGGTCTTAAAATTTAGGTTCTTACTCGCGGGGATTTACTGTAGCTCAAATTTGCCCATTTCCACGGTTTGAATTTCCCGCGCGCCGCCATTTTGAAACGTGATGTGTTTGGTTTCAGTGCCAGACTCCCTTTCGTTGCTATTGTGTTCGTTGAGAGTGGAGACTGGCACTGCAACCAAACCACGTCATACTTCAAAATGGCGGTGCGCGGGAAAATCAAACCATGGAAGTGATCAAACTTAGTTGTCTGTCGTTAGATTTATGTACAGGATTATCAAATTTGAGCTGTTGATATCGACACAGCCTTAAAAAAAGTTTTATTTGGGATCAGTATTTTTCTACAGTGGAGGATTCCCTTAAGTTAATCCAACCTCTTTATACGTTTTCGAAAACTGGTTCGAAGGTGAACAAGTTCTTTGTTTAGAGGATATAGAACTGAACAGAAAAATGGTTTATCGATGTGGAACTTTCTCTCCTTCAGAAAAGCCGCAGATGATGCTGTTAAAGCTTTATTTGTGCGGTGTGGGTGGCTCGCAGCTAAGACGCAACCTGGCACTCACAATCAAAGTAGCACAGGAAATGACCCAAGCTACCTGCCCGTGTTGGACTGCTTTACTCAACCAAACCATCTACACACTTGTTCATCTCCTGTATCCTCGAGTAATGCAATTTAAGTTTTTTTGTTGGGGGGGGGGGGTTCTGAGTTTGAGTTTTGATCATCAAGCAACCGTCGTGGGATATATGTTGTAAAAAGTGGATAAAAATTAAAATTACATCATAAGGTGAAATTGGTAATGTTTAAGCGTTATTAGTCCCATCTAGAAAAGAAAACTCTCCAAACTGGCTACACGATAAGTATCGATCCCAGTTGGGGTAACATACTAAAAAATAGGCAATCGGTGACTGCATGTGGCTACTGCTTTTAATACTTGGAATATTCCAGCTTAGCTAGGGAATTTGTGATCTAAAGGTTGTTTAGTATCCATTATCGGGTCTATTGTATTTGCCTTCGGAAGGACCTTATAGTTCACTCTTTGAAGGGAAATCTTGGCTCTCTCAAAAAAGATAATACACTATTTTATAAGAACATTTGTATAAGAACAAAGAGACTCAGGTTCTCCTTAAACAGCTAAAACAAAACTAAGAACAATCGACGCCCGGCTTCAAACGTAGTTTATTCACAGAGAAACATTGCTTCTTTCAAACAGCAGACAAGAAGAGCGTAAAAAATGAATTTTAAAAAGTCTTCGCAGCATACTTGCATCTCCATTATCTCAGTGTTGAATTAAGGCAATCACAATTTGTTTTAGACAAGGGCTGTGAGTGCTCTAGATAGCTTTCGATACTTGTCATCGCCGGAATTTTAAACTGCTACGTGTCAAAAGCTCCATACAGTAATAAACAGTTTCTTTTCATAAACAGTTGTGAGCTCTGTGAAACAACCGAATCGCTAAATACAACTTGCTGCAAATCCCGTACTGGCATGATTTTTTGCTGTTTATAACGGAGTTATGAGGAAGAACTTATGAAGAAATGAAAATGCAAGAGTTTGAGAAACTTAACTAAAAACATGAGAACTTATGTAAACAAATTACAACTAAAACATCAAAATGTCAACCACTTACATTTAAACATTTTATTGCTACATGATTTGAATCAGAATTACTGACCTGCAAATGTTTGAATGCCTTAACTGGTACATGCTACAAAATGAAATTGTCAGAGATTGGGAAGTTTAACTCAGAATTTCCATGAGCACGTTGACAGCTGTGCCTGATTGTTGAATCAAAATGGTATAAACTCATCTAGTTATACTCTGCACGACGGCATAGTTAAACAAAACGAGAAAGTACATCTGTGGTTTGAGTAGAAATTTCGATTTGAGGAATAAAAAACCTGCAATACTGTCGATAAGAATACATTCGACCAATTGTTTGAAATGCCGTCCTTGATAACTGCTACAAAAGTTATAAAGACATCGGATAAAGGCTTCAGATAATTTTCTTAGGCATCGAAGAACTATGATACTTGACAAAAACAATCTTCCATCGCCGGAATTCTTAACTACTACGTGAACACATGAACAATCAAAGAGCATCCATACAATACATCAGTTGGATTATAAAATTAAGTTGATACTTAATAGAAGTTGTTTTAAACACTTTACAGCCTTTGACCTTGAAGTCTTTTTGAATTGAATTCCACATCTTAGCTTAATTAAAACGAATACTAAACTTTGCATAGTTTGTTCTAATCTTATCTGATCTTTATAAGTATAAGTACATTAGTAGTATAGGATGTATGGAATTAGTCCCTTTTCTGCGGTGCAAGTGCGGCGCGCATAAATTATCTCTAGGGTGACGTCATAGCTCATGAATAAAATGCGGATTGTTTACATAAATTTTTTTTTATGAAAAGGATTCCAACGGTCGTTTTCTAAAAAGGTGCCAACTGCATTAATTATGCAAAACATAACATAAGACGTAGATAATTTATGCGCGCCGCACTTGCGCCGCAAAAAAGGGGCTAATTCCATACATCCCATACTACTTACAGTCACATTTATGTTCTTTGACCGATGCTGCTGCAGCTGGCCAACTAGGAACACTGCGCTTGTGCCAGAGTTTTTGGTGTCAAATTTCCAGTGTCTACAATTACAAGAGTACAGTCGTTTGGTGTTAGAGTACGATTTTCAGCAATGCCAAGCACCGTGGTATTTCCTCCTTGGCAAGTCACATCTTATACAAGGAGCACACGGGAAGGCTTTTGAGTGCTTCTTAAGGGCAGCCAAAGGAGTTGGTACGTGGTTAAGAAGGAAAAATAAGTCTTCAAACTAGTTTATTTTCCAAGAACAGGGTTCGTACGTGTCCTGGAAATCCTGGAAAACCCTGGAAAATGTTTGAAGCCCTGGAAACCCCTGGAAAAACCCTGGAAGTTTCTCATTAAGCCCTGGAAAATTTCATAGAATCTTATTTAAAAACTAGATTTCCCAAATGATGCATTGTTGATTTTTTCAATTAACAACTAAGACTTAAAACTTAATTTTTGCATGTCGTTGTTATATTAAGTCCAATAAATACAAATTTTCATGACATTGATTACTAAAATGTTGTTTAAAAAGGTGATTTTGAACGTTAATGTTTTTATTCTTGGTTTAAAATGTCCTGGAAAAGCCCTGGAAAACCCTGGATTTTTGAAGTTCTGAAGGTGTACGAACCCTGCAAGAAACGTTTTGCATAAGTTACAACATAGATCGGTTTCGTAGGTCGTTGGTTCGAGCCCCACCCAGGTCATAGTTTTTTCTGTTATTTGTGTTGGTTAGTGGGTTTCTTTGTTGTTCCTGTAGTTATTTCCTGTTTCCAGTGACAAGGCCTCACTCGTATCCATGTGTATTATTTCATGTTAAGAAAATCAGGGTTCGTCCGGGTCCTTAAAAACCTTAAAACTTCTTAATTTTCACTTTCCAAAATTTGAGGCCTCAAAAATCCTTGAATTTTGCAAAAATCAGTCATGGTCCTTAAAAAGTCCTTATGTTTTTGCTTTTTCACTGAAGTTGGCATTTTGTTTGAATCACGAGTCATTTACTTAGCTTACAGTTTGTTGAGTTTGAATGAATTGTCATAAAAAGTGCACAGTAATAGTTCTGCTTACTAATGCCAAATCAAACCTTTGCAGTTCTCTAGACTTTTGGGTCAGGTCCGTGAATAACAACAACTAAAACGTGCTTATAACTATATAACTAAGTCAAGGAAAATCAATATCGTAAAAAGTCATGTTTTAGGTCAGTTCTTGTGGTTGATGTCCCATGGCTTAGGACCTCAAAAACCAAAAATCTTACCTTAAAAAGTCTTAAAAAGTCCTTAAATTTTGCTTTAAGAAAAGCGGACGAACCCTGGAAAATGCATGCAGTGTTTTAACCTTGTTTAACCTGGCTACAAGAATGACCGTTACAATTAACAGTAGTGATGGCTGTATCGTTATAGGCCGCTGCATACGAGCCGAGTTTTTGTCGCGAAGCAATGATTTTTTGATGCTGACAAAAATACTGCCCGTGTGTGGTAGTTCCCGAGAAGTTTCAGGTGGGATTTTTTTGTCGGGAACAGAGATTGTGCATGTTTTATTTTAAAAAGTCGGCGGACAGAAAAATCGGTTCGTGTGTGGCGGACTCAGACAAATTATTGGGAACAGAGCTAGGTTTGACCAATCACGGAGCTGAATACATCACGTGGGAAGATTAAAGATGGCGACAACACTCGTAATAATGTATGTGAAGTAGTTGCAGTTTTAGAAGATATTCTTTTAAAATAATAATGGTGCTACAGGGGCTTTAAAAAAGGAATATCTTGTCGAAGCGTGGCGAGCGAGGCCATATCTCTACGATATTACCTCAAACGACTACTGCAATAGAAACAAGAAAGCCAAAGCATGGGCTGAAATTATGAACCATAAAAGTTTCCATCTTCACAAGTTGACAGGCTATTGTAAATTTTTCTCACTTTGCTATTAAACTAAACATTCACACTGTAGACATTTGTAACTTTATATTTTTCATCTTTTTCACACGTGTTTTACACTGTCGCATGTCTCGCCTTTTACAAATTCTGATTGGTTGTTTATTTGAGCGTCCTTTAAACATCAACTATTATGCATTAAAGCTCAGTTCCCAACAAGGCAGGCAGGTATAATGCTCCGTTGCCATGGCAGCCCATGACAAAAAGTCGATACGTGTGTGGCAGCTTTTATTTCCAGCCATATTAACGGCCTTTTATAAGCACTCTTTACCATAATAGTCACAATGGCGGACAAACTGTAAAGGTAACCATGACTTGAAAACACGAGCAACCTTCAAAAGCGTCATCAGCGGACTAATGGATGAAGTTGAAGCTTCGACCTGACCTGAAAACGTTGACCTCGAACATACGAACTAAACTTTATTTATTTAACGAGGGTAAACATATTAACCTTGTGGAAGTTATCTAACATATGGCCCTCGGTACAGATCTTGGCGTTATTTAAAGTCGATTTTGTGGAGGGAGGAAAACCGGAGAACCCGGAGAAAAACCCTCGGAGTCAGAAGTAGATCGACAAATTCGATCCTGGGTCCACAGGGGTGGGAGCCGCGAGCGCTAACCACTCGGCCATCCTGACTCCCCTACATATGTTTAAAGTGAAATTGTTGTGTCCGCAGGATTCGATGGTCCAGTTATGAAGAAGCTCTTACAAGAAGATGAAACTGATCGATCCAAACTAATTGTTCTCTACTATATCAAGGTACCGCAAGTAATAGGTTGTATATGTAGTTTATCACTATACAAATTTTAGGCCTGGAGGTCTCATAGATCAGTTGAGCTTTATTAAGATCCTGGACTGAACGAAATATGCAGTTCCATTGCCCGATAGGAAACTGCTTGTTACAAAGTACGCTGTAAATTTTTTAGTGCTTGTAAGTTCACAACTGGGTTATTATCTTGTCATAACGAGTTAAAGAAAACGTTTTAGTGAGACCTAAACGCATCTTGTTATATATTTGGTAGTGTTTGCAAATATCAAGATATTATATTTTTTATCTAGAACCATAACTTGCTACTGTCTATGTTACCCTATTACTGTGTATTATGTGCGCGTTAGTCTGATATTGAGTTCTCTACAGGTCATGAGGCTGTTTGAGCAGTTTGACTCTCCAGATTATGTGCTGTCTGTCGCAAAGACGGCGGTGAGCGCTGCTGACCCAGAGGACCCAAAGTTGGTAAGTAACAACATCAACTTCTCAAAATCCAAAATAGAAAACAAACCTAGAACCTCCTTAGATATTCAAAACTGAATGAAAATACGAGGACTTTGAAAATACTTCTTAGACACAACATAGAAAACTTCGAACAAAACTAAGAATCGGTAAGTGACCACGATTTGAAGATTGAAAACCAGGGATATCCATACCCTAACTTCAACAAGAATCAAGGATTTAACAATTTGTAACGTTGGGAGTAAGACGAAGTTTAATTGCTAAGTACAGTGTATGATCCTTGACTAATTTGCAAAAACTAAAGAGTGGAAAATAGAAGTTATTGTCTTATTTTTAATTGTGTTCAACTACTGCTTTTGTTGACTGTGAATGTTGCTATTACATTAAAACTTCCTCCTGGCCCCCCGTGGTTATAAAAAAGTACATAGACACGGGAAATGCATTTTATTGCTTTTTCAAAGCAACCAATTGTCAGAAGCGTTTCTGTGCACTCTCTTACAGACATGGTTTTCCCTCGCTCTTGATCAGTCAGCACGCGCGAGATTCACTGGTGTTACTTTATTGATTGTTGTTGTAGTTAAGATATGAATAAGTTAAACTGACTTGATTGGTGTCAGCTGAATTCAGTTACTTGTTATTTCAGTCGATTTTATGGTCAAACATATTTAAACACCATTTGGAACTTGGACACAACGACGATGCCTATTCGGCGTTGACATCAAACCCCGATCCCTCTAGGTAGGGTTTTTATTTACCGTACTTTCTGTATTTAGCCCTCCCCTCTCGGGGAGCATTTTTTTGATCTTCCAACTGTGAGTCGATTGTTTTGCTATGAAGCGAGGTTTTACAAGCGATTTTCTTTGGTTTAGTTTTTTCCTCTTCTTAAAGATTTCTCAAGTTTTATTACATTTCTTAAAGCACATGTGATTTGTCTGTCACGATGATACACCTAGAGTCTTGATCCCAACAATACTGTCTTGAAATTTCTTTATCTCTTTGCTGTCTGCTTTTTTAGAGATCTTGAGTAAATTGTTGCCTTTTTAGACGGAGAGATTGCCTCCACCGTTTTATGGTGGCGCTCTGCGAACGAGGACAACTGCAAGAGCTCTGTGAATATCCATACACCAACCTACGTGATGAGGTTAGTTATATTGATGTTGAATTGGAAATTGAAAATTTTAGAATTCTGTCGTTTGCCTTTTTTCTAATAACGTAGAAAGTGATAGTACAGCTCACCTTCGTTTTTATCTCCTTACCTGTGTAGCTACCATCCTTCTTACCAACCTACCTCCCTACCTCCTTACCTGTATACCTACCATCCTTCTTACCAACCTACCTCCCTTCCTCCTTACCTGTGTAGTTACCATCCTTCTTACCAACCTACCTCCCTACCTCCTTACCTGTGTACCTACCATCCTTCTTACCAACCTACCTCCCTTCCTCCTTACCTGTGTAGTTACCATCCTTCTTACCAACCTACCT
>JAOBAT010105535.1:0-15274 GCA_026413305.1 Hydrozoanthus tunicans
TAAGAATCTTCTCTAAGTGAGGCATGTCATTTCAGTTTCACATTCGGTGAAACTTAGGCTCAAAATAGCACAAACTGCACTTTCAAAGGTTAATAACTTCACTATACCTAAACTAAAGAGCAAACCTTTGATACCAACGTAATATCTGCTTGTCAGAGAGTCCATCAGTTGGCGTACTCTGTGATGGATTCTGCAGATACACACTAATATATTTGTGCAAATTTGGTAGTTTTTGTGTAAGGAATGAAAAAGGTATTAAGCTTTTAATGTTGCGTTTTGTCGATTTTGTTGGGATCTTAGTCAGTGTTGACAAAGTTTCGCATCATCTGTGACTTCATCAATTTAAGTGACAATCTTGTTATAGCTTGTGATGGAATCTCTGTTCAATGTACAATAACGTCATTTTAAGATTGTGGTTATTTACTACGGGTTTAATAAGTTATTAAGGTTTCAATATTCAACTTGTGCCAGTTTCAACCCAAGTTTTCCACTGGGGTGAAAAAATTTGAACTTTCCCTTTGAAATTTTTTCTTATTGAAATTGTGTGTGATGGAAAGGGTACACTTTGTGCAACACAACAGCAGCCTTAGAAGTGGCGTCAATGTTTTCTATCAAAAGTTATTAAGCTAAAACACCAAAAAATTGACCAATTTTGACCGCTTGTATGACGTCATCACGTCACGTGGCATGTTTGTCATACTCTGTGATGGACTATCTGTCAAGCAGATATTATGTTGGTTTCAAAGGTTGGCTTTTTAGTTTAGGTACGGTGAAGTTATTAAGCTTTGAAAGTTCAATTTGTGCTATTTTGAGCCTATGTTTCACCGAATGTGAAACTGAGATGACATGCCTCACTTAGAGAAGATTCTTTTATGAAATTGTGTGTGATGGAAAGGGTACACTTTGTGCAACACAACAGCAGCCTTAGAAGTGGCGTCAATGCTTTCTATCAAAAGTTATTAAGCAAAAACACCAAGAAATTAGCCAATTTTGTCCGTTTTTGACCGCTTGTATGACGTCATCACGTCACGTGACAAATTTGCCATACTCTGTGATGGACTCTCTGTCAAGCAGATATTACGTTGGTGCCAAAGGTTTTCTCTTTAGTTTAGGTACGGTGAAGTTATTAAGCTTTGAAAGTTCAATTTGTGCTCTTTCGAACCGTAGATTCGCCGAATGTGAAACTGAATGACCTGTCTCGCTTAGAAGAGAATCTTATATGAAATTGTGTGTGATGGAAAGGGTACACTTTGTGCAACACAACAGCGGTCTTAGAAGTTGCGTCAATGCTTTCTATCAAAAGTTATTAAACAAAAACACCAAGAATTTAACCAGTTTTGACCGATTTTGACCGCTTGTATGACGTCATCACGTCACGTGACAAATTTGTCATATTCTGTGATGGACTCTCCGTCAAACAGTTATTACGTTGGTGCCAAAGTTTTGCTCTTTAGTTGAGGTAAGGTTAAGTTATGAAGCTTTGAAAGTTCAATTTGTGCTATTTTGAGCCTAAGTTTCACCGAATGTGAAACTGAGATGACATGCCTCACTTAGAGAAGATTATTTTATGAAATTGTGTGTGATGGAAAGGGTACACCTTGTGCAACACAACAGCGGCCTTAGAATTGGCGTCAATGCTATCTATCAAAAGTTATTAAGCAAAAACACTAAAAAATTAGCCAATTTTGTCCGTTTTTGACCGCCTGTATGCCGTCATCGCGTCATGTGACACATTTGCCTGACTATGTAATGGACTCTCTGTCAAGCAGTTATCGCGATGGTGCCAGAGTTTTTCTCTTTTGTTTAGGTTTGATGAAGTTATTAAGCTTTGAAAGCTCAGTTTGTTCAATTCTGAACTCAAGTTTCCTTTGGGGTAAAAAAATTTCAACTTTTACTTTGAAAAAAATTTTTTTGAATTAACCTATGGTTGAAAGGTGATACCTTGTGCAACATTGCAGTGGCCTTAGAAGTGGCCTCAATGTTTTCTGTCAAAAGTTATTAAGGAAAAACAACAGTTTTGCCAATTTTGACCGTTTTTAACCGCTTGGTGACGTCATCACGTCACGTGATGCAGTTGGCATACTCTGTGATGGATTCTGCAGATGCACACTAATACATTGTGCATATTTGGTAGTTTGTAAGTAAGGAATGAGAAAGTTATTAAGCTTTTAAAGTTGCGTTTTGTCGATTTTGTCGGGGTTTTAGTCAATGTTGACAAAGTTTCGCATCATCTGTGACGTTATCACTTTAAGTGACAATCTTGTTATAGCTTGTGATGGAATCTCTGTTCAATGTTCAATAACGTCATTCTATGATTGCGGTTAATTACTTCCGGTTTGATAAGTTATTAAGGTTTCAAAATTTAACTTGTGCCATTTTCAACCCAAGTTTTCCACTGGGGTGAAAAAATTTCAATTTTCGCTTTGAAATTTTTTTTTATTGAAATTGTCTGTGATGGAAAGAATACACCTTGTGCAACATCGCAGGGGCCATAGAAGTGGCCTCAATGCTTTCTATCAAAAGTTATTAAGCAAAAACACCAAAAAATTGGCCAATTTCGACCGTTTTTGACAGCTTGTATGACGTCATTGTGTCACGTGACACATTTGCCATACTATGTAATGGACTCTGTCATGCAGGTATCACATTGGTGCCAAAGTTTTGTTCTTTAGTTTAGGTACGATTAAGTTATTAAGCTTTGAATGTTCAATTTGTGCTGTTTTGAACTCAAATTTCCACTGTGGTGAAAAAAATTTCAACTTTCACTTTGATTTTTTTTTAATTACTTGTGATGGAAAGAGTACACCTTGTGCAACATCTCGGTGGCCGTAGAAGTGGCGTCAGTGCTTTCTATCGAAAGTTATTAAGTAAAATCTTTCTCCAATTTGCCAAAATGGCGGCTTCGAGGACGAATTACAACGTCAATCAATGACAATCTTTCCCAAAATAATCACATATGGTCGAATCCGATGTTTGATTATGTGTCAATAAACTGGAAAATTTCCATATTGCATCTTCTTTTTTTTTTCGGGCCCATAATGACGAAAAACGACCTGGGTTCGAATGTGAAACTAGCTTCTACCGCTGTTCCACATTCGCGAATGTGGAAATGAACATTGAACTAACTTCCAACGAGTCTTCATTTTTTCCGTTCTCTGTTTGTTTGTTTTGGCAAACCGCTGAACACAAGAAGCTGTGAAAGATGAGCCGTTTGCGGGACGTAAATTCGTTCCCAGTCCCCAGAAAATACCACACGTAAGTTACAGCGGATCAACACGATTTTACTGAGCAGATTTGGGCGCGCGCGTGCCCGGCGTGTGGGGAGCACGACCTTCATCACTTCACTTTCCCGCCCTCATGTGTTCCGTCCATCATTTGAAGATTAGTTCCGATTTTCACTTAATCGTTCTTCTAACTCGTTCTAAACAACCCTTAAAAGTCTAGGAATTTTTTTTTATCTGGAAAAGCAGGATTGGTTAAAGTATAGAACTACAATATAAAAACGTGTAAAAAAACAACAAACAATATCTAACTACTGTTATTGCCCGTGCGAAAACAATTTATGTTAATGAATAGCAATCACATCAAAACAAACTTACTAGAATTTTTCATCCGGGAGTTCACATCACAAGGAATCAGGATCGTATTATTTTCCCCCAAGCCCATTCCAGCGAGATTCGTTCCTTTAAACAGCGAGATATGAGCGGTTGTAGGCATTATATACACAGGGAATTTGTCTGAAGAGATTTTGTGTCTTTCACAGAATTTGAGGACACCTAATGCTTCGATCTTGTATTCCTTTGCGGCCTTCATGACGGTCATATATGACATTTCTGCATTGGGGTTTTCCTTGTTTATTGCCTCCGCAATCTGTCGTCAAATAAGTTTAAAGGTAAGAATATAGCAGGCAAGTGTTGGCTTAAAGTCCCTATTAAGCTTATTTTTTTAAGCCAAGTTTAAGATGAAAAGTAAAACCCTTTAACAACAGTAAATTTTTAAAATAAAACCTTTTCTCGCCGTTCCTGTTTCACTTTTAGACTGGAAGCGTGCAATGATGACGTAGCATGAGGCATATGATCATTACGTAGCACGAGGCATAAAGCAGAGACAATCTTTTTTATCTCAAAATATTCAATTATGGCTAAAATATTCACATTGATAAAAATTTAATCAATTAATTATTCCCTTGAAATTGTTCGAAATAAAACTTTTACAACATTTTTTGCAGAAATATTTTTTAAATAAAAACCACATAAGTCATAACTCACTACTGCTACGTCATAGGTTATCAGTCCCCGGCCAGTTCGGTCAAAAAACTACATTCCAATCTTTTTTTGATTAAAAAGCATACTTGGGCGTGGAAATTTTCTTTGGTTATCCAAATTTTGAATTCACAGATAACACCAGTTTCAATCAAAAAAGTAAAAAATAAGCTTGATAGGGACTTTAAGAGATTTTTCCTACTGTCATGCACGAGCACTTCTTTGACAGGAATGACTAAGGCATCCCGAGAGAAGACCCCTTTCTTGTCAATATGCATGGTGTTAGTTGAATAAATATAAATACATCCAAAGATAACAACCGAGATGAACAAACAACTTGTTGTAAAACGAGGTTTAGTCCCTGCTCCTTGGGAACTACACCGTAAAGGAGAAAATGGAAGAATAAGCGGTTGTTTTCTGAAGAAGAGATCGAGACTGTCAAGATCAAGACATGACTTGGCCTTGGATGATTAAAAGTGGGTATCTCGTTATCGCACCCTTTAAAGTCCCTATCAAGCTTATTTTTTTAATTAAGTTCCAAATGAAAAGTCGAACCCTTTAGTAATAGTAATTTTTGAAACTAAAACCTTTTCTCACCGTTCCTGTTACATTCTTAGACATGAAGCGTGCATTGATGACGTAGCAGGAGGCATGTGACGTAGCACGAGGCATAAAGGAGAGACAAATCTTTTGTATCTCAAAAAATCAATTCTGGCTACAATAGTCACATTGTTATAACCTAAATTAATGAATTGCTCCCTTGAAATTGTCTGAACTAAAAATTTTATGACGTTTTTTAACAGAAATGAAAATTTTTTAAACAAAAACCACATAACTCACTGCTGCAACGTCACAGGTTACCAGTCCCCGGGCTGCTCGGTCAAAACTTACATTCCAATCTTTTCTTGATTAAAAAACATACTTAGGCGTGGAAGGTTTTTTTGGCTATACTTATTTCGAGTTCACAGATGAAAACAATTTTAATTCAAGAAATAAAAAATTAAGCTTGATAGGGACTTTAAGAAATTTGTATGTGAATCAACACTGGCTTCATACCTTGTCGGGTATCTCAACGATCACGTCAGTGTCGAGATTGAGAAGCTGCCAAAGGGACGCTTGATCTAGCGGCACAGATCCTCCCCCTGGTAGGTTGATACTGAGACTCTTTGCAGGATGAAGTGATTTCTCATTTCTAACTGCGTCTTGCATGGCCAGCGGCAGGAACTTGACATTCCTTGCACACCACATGGCTTCGCAGTTAGCAACCGTTCCACCTGCTGTCAGATGGCCACGTGCAATTTGTCTATCGAAGCCAACCATTTCACAAAGATCTTGTCCTGCCTCCACCTCATAAGCTACGGAAAAGGCATTTTTATTAATTAGCCCCGATAGCTTTTGTTTTGATTCTGCAGGAAAGTAACCCTATTAAAAGTGGCCCCTTAGAGGTTATGATTAATTTTAAAGTCCATTGAATCCCCTATACCAAAGGTGTGTTAAATTCATAGTGCCTACATTAGCGCGGTTTTCTCATTATACAATTGTCATTCTCTTGAAATGTCCGTTGGTAAACAAAAAAATCACGTTAATGGTCCTTTTGATTCTTAAAAAAAGAATTTTATGTGCCACTAAAAAAGAAAACTTCAATAATTATCAAAGAAAGAATCTTTGTTATAACAATATTCAGTCCATATCTTTTTCATCATTTTTAAAGTAAAATCTGACCAGCTAGCCAACTAAAGTGTATACCGCTTGTTGGTGGGTCTGGTTTTGTCGAAGCAAGATTTTTTTTGGTAGGCAGAAAAAAATGAACTAAGACATGTCCGCAAACTATTATTCACACCACTTTTTTTAAAACACAGCCAATCGAAAATTGCACAATCCGGAGACGTAAATACACCGTATTGGGAACAGACGATGAGCAGCCTTACTGCATGTCTACTGAATGTTAATCAAAAAGTAAGCAATTGCTTTAACTCAAGAGGTTTGCTCGAATTTCCTATTCATAATCAGACCTGGGCCGGTTGTTTAAGCTACTTTAGCTCTGGTTGAAGCCAAAATTGAAGCCGCTTTTTTTTCAAAGTACGATTTTACGGTTTTCAAAAAATATTTCGTAGATTTTCTACGGATAAAAATGTCATTTTTCAAAATTACAGCTCAAATCAGTATCTTTGGTCGGGGCCTTTTGTTAAGTTAAAGCATTTTAATGAGAAGTAGATTCGTTATTTGTTGTAATTGATCACGATATTCTTAAAGCAGAACACAAATCAGTACTTACTTGTAGTAATATTTCCTGCTTCTTCAATGGCATTGTTCTGGTGGTACATGAAGGCCGTGAGAAAACCAAGCTGTGCAGGCATACTTGGGTCCCAAATTACATGACCCTGCAAAAGATTGGTGGATTCTTTTAGTTTTATTTGCAACTTATTTTTACTACGCACTTATCCTCCAACATGGAACCTATTATCGAGCCAGAGGCGTCGAGTTATACCATATAGCATGCAGCCACGATAAGGATAATTGTATTAAAGTATTTACCAGAACTGGCATTTATTGTCGAAAGAGAAGCATTGCCGAAGGGTGGTTTGTTCAACAATTACGGTCTGTCACGTGGCTCTGTTTTAGGTAAACAATACACCAAGGATGCACTATGGTGCAAAGATCAACTATTTCCGCGGTTTGTTTAACTTTTTGGCAACAGACGATTCTCCTTCCCCATAGTTTTCCGAAGGATGAAATGTCGCAAAAGGTAGAATATTTCAATATTCCTAGCCTCAGATAGGAAGAAACGGTTGAGACGCGATGCTGTCCATTTCCACGCTTTAAGTGTTTTTCGATTTAATTTCCTGAAAGTAAAGGAAAATAACGCAGTTTTCTTAAACAACCTTCCTGCGTTGCATCATTACAGTTCCCGCTGTATTTGTTTACCCCATTCAGAGCACGTGACTGACCAGTAGACTAGATTTATCAAAGTTACCTTGTATCGAGGGCTAAAATAGGGAACAGATTTTGTCATTTCTTCACGCATTTTGGCTAGTTCGTTCTTCAGCTGGGCTATTTCTTCTTTGTAAGCTGAAGTTTCTTTGATCTCGTCGGTAATGTAGGCAGGGTCAGATGGAAAATAGGCCTTACGGAACTGCAGATGGGCCTCGATTGCCTCCTGCACCATTTCCTTGTAAAATTCTTCATTCTCCGATTTTGGTCCGACAAACCAGGCCCCTACCCTTGCCCAGGGCTTTTCCACATCTCCACGCGGAGAAAGAGCCTCCCGCCTCGGGCTGTACATGGCTTTCGGGCGTACACCAGCATGCAACATTGTAGTCAGTTTAACACCGTGCTTCGCTAGTTAGGTTCTGAAAGATGTAACGATTCCAGGGTCAGACTGTCAAATATTTGTTCAAGTTACCGCCGCGCTTTATAGTTTAAAAGAAGGTCTTTAGCGACGTCTGTCTACAAAGTTATTGTCTGCACGTGTATGTTTTTATATAGAACTAAGAGCTGCCCAAAATGAATAAACTCTACCGTCAAGTAATTTTTTTGTAGATCGTTGTTGATAATTTATTAGGCCAAAGATTCAATTCTTACGTCCTGCAAAAAACCCTCGCTGAATGTCCAAGTCAAACACTTTAATACCAAACTTGCACTGTAATATGCCACGCACCAATGTATTCTACATAATTATATTATCTTAGTAATTAACACCATTGTCATTATTCTTCTTATATACCTTTTCATCTTTAATTCATTAAAGCACTGACGAAGGCAGAAGATTCTGCCTAAACATGTCTGCCAAAATCAAAGTTGTCGTATTTGTTTTAAAAACATGGAAACGGTTTTCTTTTTCTTCGATCTATACTGACATAAGTACGGAAAAGAAATAAAGTTTCAAGTTTCTCAATTGAAGAATACATGTGCGTGTCGGAATAAAATGTCAAATTCATGAAACATAAAGAAATGAAGCTATATATATGAAGCGGAATGGGAACTTTCTTAACTGAGTCTGAAGAATATTTCATTTTATCCCGACGCGCCTAATTGTGTTCGTGAAATTTCGAACTGGCTTATTTTGGAAAAGAACTGATGGAGCTTTTTTTCTGATCGTTTTTTTAAGTAGATTAACAATTGATACGCGACTTAATTGTGGAATAGTCATGGATGCACTTGCGGTTGTGTAGGGGTCACAAGGGTAGTTAACAGAATACGGCGGTCGTATACGTTTATAATTGCGGTTAATCATGTACTTCCGAGTGTTTCTTGGTCTGTAAACTGTAGCATACGAGTCACGAAACTACAAGTAGAAACGAGACGAAGAGGTTTTGAACCTTTGCTTAATATACTTGTTCGTACTCAAGGTACCGCTGATAAAAATTGACTTCCGGCGCACGTTAACAACCTCGGCTTTAAGCCTTGAACTAAAGAAACATATTCAGTTCCAGCAGAATCTGAGTTTTATAAGGAAATACAAGAATGATAAAATTGATAGATAACGACTCTTTTGATAGACCATTTGGAAATATAAGTGTTAATTTCATCTAGAATTCAATTCTTCCCAGATCTGTCACTATTTAGCCTGCTGCGTGCAAAAGTAGAGAACGGTACCTTTGAAGTTTATCCGTCCGCGAACAATTTTTGTTTGTTTGTGAACAAACCGCTCGCCTTCTGACGTGTTTTTCATTATAACAGCAATTGTTTTACACAATCTAGCAGGGAGCTTTGACCTCTATTATGACTTGGCCTTCATTACAAGTTCACACAGCATTTGAGTTCGCTTAGTTTGCATCAAGCAACAAATATACTACAGTTCGAGTACTTCCTTTTAGAAACAGTCATGATAGTATTGTAAGAGCAAGCAACAGTGGTAATCCATTCAAATTAAACTAACAAAGTGGAAGAGATGATTAAAAACTAAGCGGCTCTTACTACAAGCTACAATACATTAATTTTGGATTAGAATATAGACAAGGCGTGTAGGTTAATTTTTTTTAAAAACTAACTAACTAACTAACACGGTGTTCGGGCCGGGGAAATTATTGCCCTTCCGTGAAAAAAGAATAGTGTGTATGCATCGACTTTTTTGTCTACAGTCTATCCAGCTTTTGTGCATATAGCGTATAAATCCCTTCGTATTTTGGCCAAGACGTCTAACCAGAGTAGCTTTTGGTATTTCTAAATGCCTGTGCTCTCAACTGCAAAAACAAACCAGTTACATTTAAATACGAATTGTAATAACTTTTTTTGGAGCACAATAAAGTCACCTGTATCCCCATCCCTTTGTTCCCATAGATCCCTTCGGCATTATATATAAAAGATGGTTTAAAAGATTCGCCGGTCCGAAAACCTGTACTATGCCTTGGAAGTAGTACGGATTAACCGATAGGCAGGTCTTTAAAATCTCTGACCGAGAGATTTCGACGTACGGACCGAGCGTGGTGAGATTTTTAAAACCGAGTCAGTTCCGAGTAAGGTCCAAGGGAATGGGATTAACAAGTTATTTACTACAAGATGTTTTTAAGTTTAAAAAAAGAAAAAAGGTTTTAACGCCCGCGGGCGTTAAGAAATAATCCTGCCTCCTGCAGGCAGCCAATCAGGTTGCCGAATCCTGTCTACCAATAATCTAATATTCTTAACTCCTGTACGAGACGAGGCCCGAATTATCTTTTAGAGGCGAGTGTCTTCGTCTTTTAAAATTTCTGCAAGGAGCTATTTTGTCAATGAAATGAATTCAGGGTTTGAAGCTTTTGAGCAAAACGTGCTGGAAGGCGCAGTTATCAACAATTTTTTCCCGCTAGCAGAGATATTTCTCCCGAAGTATCAAGAGGTGAATAAAGGTTATAGCTACAAAATGAAATGGAAAAATCGAATGTCAATTGTGTTGCTCTGCAAGACACAAGAATGTTTGACTTGATCGGTCAGGGAAGATCGTGACTTCTGCCACGTCGAACCCGCTTGTCTGGTACAAATGTTAATTCGGCTTGGCGATTGCGCAAATAGGGTGTGTTTGCAAACTATAGCTTGCTAAATAGTAAATTAAAAAGAAACCAAAAAGCAGAAATTACTAAAAATTATTCGTGAAATGCAAACTTTACTTGTTTCACATTACTCTAGTATCTTTAGTTTCAATTCACAGAGAGAGATTAGTTTCTGCTAAAATATTACAGTTGCATGTCGTTAATTAGCGGCCTAGATTCAATAGCCCCGTGCCTAATCAGTGCACCGACGCTGTACGAAACAGTCGAGCTGCACACACTAGGGACTGCTTGCGAAACATCGTTTTCAGTCGAAACTAAATTGGACCAAACTGCATAAAAACACAACACTTGTTTCAAAGTACTCTTGAAATGCGAATTTTCCTTTCTTTTCTTTTACAATGCCAAGTTGCTTTAGTTCTAATTAACAGCGAGAAACAAGTTTCAGATTAGTTTTCGGTTCGTGATCCAAAGCTTCCAAGGGACCTAGATTGGTTCCAAAGCCAAAGGTTTAATCAAAGCTCTGATAAAGCAGTTGATTCCAAACTTTTTAAATTTTCTATATTTTGTTGTTGCTTTTGCCGTTACTACGCACTTCTGCTTTTGCAATTTTCCCTTGTGAGAAGAGGAATGGAAAAAAAACGACCGAGCTATCGGTTATGCTGCATTTTGGAGTGTAGTTAACCGTACGTAGGATGGAAAAAAATATTTTACGTTTTTGTTACATGCAATATTCTTTTAGTTGCTTGTCATTTTAGTTCCACGAGCTTCGTCGAATTTAAGTTTTAGAAACCTGCAAAACATTATATTGCCTTTGCACGAGTTACACCTTAGCCGCTAAAGTTTCAAGGAAAACTGACATGCACTATATTTTGCCATTTTCACGAGAACTTGTATTGGAGCAATTGAAAAGTTCCAATAACTACTGAAATGCCTACCCTAATCTGCTTACCACATCATTTTACCTATAAACCTACACTTGCAAAACGCGAAGCAGAACTTACCCGAGTTGCTTTGAAATCCTCCACCCTGCTCGAGAAACAGTAGTTTGAGAATGGCGACCTCCTGTAATGGTAATGGCTTGATAAAACCTAGATTGCGCTATTTATAGACTTAATAATGAATGATTGATGTTTCAGGCCAGCCAATCACAAACCAGCGCCATGCTTACACTTTAATTATCTCCCTGTTGTGTGTTTGACAGGTCAATACACACAGGTTTACATTTAAACACCTTCACTCATTACGAATTATCCAAGGTGTAATTAAGCCTAGTTTCCTAGCTGTCACTACTAGGTCGGCATGAATAAAATTCGCTCTGCTCAAGTATTCAATTCTCTGAACACAGATGCCTTTGAATTTCAAATCAAGTCTCGTTCATTCTTTTTTGAGGGCTCAATTGTTTTATGAACTAATTATCAAGACCAACACTCATGAATTTCAAATTGAGTTTGTTGCAGTTTTTCACTATTCTCACGTAACCATGTACTTCTCACTTAATTTGTATCAACAAAAGGTGTCAAACCAAATTAAGTAAAACACCATACAAATATTTGCTTACTAAGCTGAAAAGATTCTAGGGAGTTTTGAGCGTTTCGGTAGAGCTTTCAAGCGGAATGTAAGTGCATCACTGTACAATGTTAATTTAGGTTATGCACAAAGTTGAATTTGCTATCCTTAGGACACTAAAAATTCAGTAGAGATACTATTAAAGGAATGTAGCTTCATAACCAATAACATGTACAGAGTACACATACGTTTTTGAAATGCAACAACTGATTCTGTTTTCAGATAGTTTTGTAACAAACCATTTATTAGAATCAGTAGTGTTCTCATGTACTCACTTTAGCATTACTCATATTTTTTAAGTTTTCGATAATATGCAAAACGGAAGTGGTATATTGCGCTTAAGTTAGCCACCTTCACCTTACTCGCGCAAGAGAGTTGGCGAAACCGAGTTTCAAGTTAAGTAGGAACATCCGCAACTTGAGTTTATCGTGAATTAAGATAACATTTAGAGTTTTGTTAACCACAATATGATAAATAGTTGGCACCGTTGGTCCGACATTAAGGTAGATTGAAAGCAGATATCACTTCTCGAAAACACAATTAGTGTGTATAAATTGGTAATTAAGCGTAGAAAAATAGCAAGGTCACAATCTAAAATGTTCCGTTGTGAACAAATGAAAGTTAGGCATCTTGTGATGGATAAATCCACGGTTGTTGATAATGTAAGAACGTAGTAAGATAGAGAGAGAACAATCTAATGAGCTCTTCAAACCGTAAGGTACACCGAGCTTAGCGCAACATCATGTAAGACCGCAACACCAAAGACTGAGGAATAAAAGACGGTAGCGATCCTTGTACATCTTGCGTGCCAGAGTTATTTCCCCATCACCTAAATGCTCAAAGAGCTCGCCTTACAGTTTTATTCTAAATTTAACAGCACATATTGGAGTTGGTTTATTTAACCCAAATATCTCGCTTTCTCAAATGAAACAACATAGGTGCAACAACAGCCCATCTTATATTGTCAAGTGACTATCACAGCAATGAAAGCAGCAAATTAAGTCACAGATTAAATAGGGCCTCATTAGACTTAAAATGAGAAATTTTGCCAAATTGATCAACTCCAATACGTGTTATTCCTTTAGGGAGCAGTTGGAAATTATGCGTTTTCCTTGCATACAAATGTGTGGGATAGTGTTTGTGTTGGGGTCGAAATTCTAGACAAGCTATCGCCCTTTGTACATACCGTGCCACTTCGTGGTGTGTGCTTGGGTTTGTAAACAGTGTGAAATTGAAGAGAGGGCAGTCTTAGAAGAACAAAGGTGACAAAATAGCTCTCTCCCCTAGTCTCCAAGTGATAAGGTTAGTGAGATGTTGTGATATTTTTTGAATAAATATTTTTGCCTGGCAAGGATATCTGAGCGGTTTTTGTTTGTGATGGTTGATGGTTTTACTGATTAAGATATTTTTGAAACCAAGTTTCTTTTTTTCAAAAAAACCCCTAAGTTTGTACAAAGTTATTAAGCACGTACAGATTTAAAAGATTGTTCTCATATCTGGTAATTAAAATCAGAATTTTTCTGACCATAACCGAGATAATTTACCGTTACTTGGCTAAAAATGGCTTCGAACTTTAAAAATTATTCCTAATTATGTAACAAAAAAGTGTATTCTCTTGTTTAAAAAAATCGACAGTATGATCACTAAACCGGCCACGAACATTTTAAACTCCATTATTTCTTACTGCAGCAGGAAAAGAGGTGTCACGCGCACAGTTGACCGCGAGTGACAGTGATCTGGAGTGAATGAGCTCTTGTGCATGCTCTTGTGCTGTTCATTAGGCAAAATTTTCTAAAGGAACAAATTTTCTTACCTGTTGTTGTATTAGACAAAAGAAAGAAAAAGAAAAACGGGAAAACAGCAGCAATTTATCTGATCCGCGTATGACTGCTTTTCTCCCATGCATTGTGTATCGCGAATATGGCAACAATTGCTCATATCAACATCGATAGCTATTACAGAATCGACACAATGATAACACAACGAGATTTCGATCGAACTGTCTCCTGGCTGCGGATACCTAGAGGCCAAACGTTCCCCCACCCTGAGCTTATCAATTAGCAGCCGGAATAATATCAACTTAGCACCGACTTGTAATCAAACTGAAATAGATTATTGTAAATATTGCTTTGGGTGGCCGCAAGACTGCTCTCTCAGTCTTGAATCTGAATCTGAATGTTACTGTGCTTAGCACCAAAAATGGTTAGTATGCACAGGAGGTCAGCAGTCTATTTATGAGTAATAGTGACTAGTTGGGACAAGATCGTTGATGTTAATCTGGTCTGTTAACAAATTTTTAAAACTGTCCAGCGAGGGAGCATTTCTGATTTTTTCTGGTAAGTTGTTCCATTCGGGAATGGTCCGGGGAAGAAATAAGGAACGGTAACAGTTTTTGTTGCTTCGCACGTGCGTTTCTGAAGCCATTGCCACTAGCACTAGCACTCCTGGTAGTGCGTTCTTTCTTATAAGATTTGAGAACTGGACCTCAGACAGACCATGCACGGCTTTGTACATCAGTGTCAATCTGTCTTGTAACAGATTGCTGGGTGCTTTCTTTATTGTCTGCCATCCTTGGAAAATATCACCATGTAGCAGGCTTAATTTGTTGTCCAACGCAGTTTGCAACTGCGGAAATACTAGCAGAATATTTCGCAACATTAGTGGATGGAATTGGAGGGGAGGGGGCTGAGTGTAAGGAAATGAAGGATTTTAATGATCATCCCAGTGTCCAGGAAATTGAACAGGCGATTAATTTTAAGAATCAGACCATAGTTGTAAATCCCATCACCCCAGGGCAAGTCCTTGCCGAACTGAAATCACTCAATATTAGAAAAGCCACGGGAAGTGACGGCATTCCACCGAAAGTTTTAAGAATCGGAGCAGAAGAGCTCTCCAAGCCGTTAACTACCCTTTTTAATTCATGTTTAGAGAACAGTAAGTGGCCCAGCGACTGGAAGAGAGGGCACTGGACAGCCGTGTATAAAAAAAAAATAAGCTATACAAAGAGAACTATCTCCCTGTTACAATTCTCCCACGTGTCAACAAAATCATGGAGAAACTGGTGGGATCCCAGATTATAATCTGCTGGTTTCGACCCAAGTATGTACAAAAATTCAAACGCATCTCGTAGGCACCACAGTTGCGAAACTACATTAATTATAACCTCGTAGAATCGTGGAGAAGTGCGAGGGATGACAAACTTGCTGTCAACATACTATCCACCGACATGTCAAAGGCTTTTGATTCATTACATCCGCCTCTGCTGCTAAGAAAGCTAAAAGCTTATGGTTTTCAAGAGAGTTTGGTACAACTCCTGAACAGCTACCTTAGTAACAGATATAACCGTGCAAAACTGGAAAACAAAATGAGCTCGTACAGGCTGCTAAATAGAGGCTGTCCTCAAGGAATATTTTCCAGAACGACCTTCCCCTTTGCGTGCAAGCCGATATATCAATGTATGCGGATGACCATCAAGTATAT
>JAOBAT010105546.1:0-15273 GCA_026413305.1 Hydrozoanthus tunicans
ACTAAATTTTGGAGATGATGCTGATACGACGCTTGGGGATGACTGTGGTATTCCACTTTGGGAAGGTTGTAAACTAATTTTTGGAGATAATGCTAATACAGCGCTGGGAGATGACTGTGGTACTACACTTTGGGAAGGTTGTAAATAAATTTTTAGAGATGATGCTGATGCAACGCTTGGGGATGACTGTGGTACTAGACTATGTGAAGGTTGTAAACTAAATTTTGGATATGATGTTAATACAACGCTTTGGGATGACTGCTGCACTATACTTTGGGAAGGTTGTAAACTAAATTTTGGAGATGATGCTGATACGACGCTTGGGGATGACTGTGGTATTCCACTTTGGGAAGGTTGTAAACTAATTTTTGGAGATAATGCTAATACAGCGCTGGGAGATGACTGTGGTACTACACTTTGGGAAGGTTGTAAATAAATTTTTAGAGATGATGCTGATGCAACGCTTGGGGATGACTGTGGTACTAGACTATGTGAAGGTTGTAAACTAAATTTTGGATATGATGTTAATACAACGCTTTGGGATGACTGCTGCACTATACTTTGGGAAGGTTGTAAACTAATTTTTGGAGATGATGCTAATACATCGCTGGGAGACGACTGCGGTATTATAATTTGAGAAGATTGCAATACAAGTCTCGCAGATAGTACTGATACAACGCTAATGGATGACTGTGGTATTATGCTTTGGGAAAATGGTAAAATAAATTTTGGAGATGATGCTAATACAACGCTATTAGGTAAAAGTGTTACTGTGCTTTGGGAAGAGTGTGATACAAAATTTGCAGACAAACCTGAAACAACGCTGAGGGATGACTGTGGCACTATGCTTTGGGAAGATTGTAAAACAAGCTTTGCAGACGATGTTGACACAACTTTGGGGGATGAACCTGGTACAACAGCTGTTCTTTCGGAAGACTGCGATACTATGTTTACAGATGAGGCTAATACAACGCTTTGGTGTGCATGTGATACTAGACTTGGAGAGGATATTGATACAAAGTTTGCAAATGATACTGTTACATTGCTTGGGGATGGATGTGGGGTTAGACTTGGGGGAGATACTAGCACATAGTTTGCAGATGTTAGCGCACGAACACTTGGGGATGTTTGCACTACAACACTGGCATAAGACTCTACTACAACGTTGTTGGATAAAGCTGATACAACGCTTGGGGAAGTTAGTTCTTGTGTTTTTAAGAATAATTTGTCTTCACCTACTGGAGACGCTACTGTGCTCTGGGAAGATTGCGCTACAACTAGTGAGGTCAGTTGTGCTAGGTACTTTTGAGAAGATCGAACTTGAGAAGAATATGCCACATTGACTAAGGGTGTTTCCATAGATATACTAAGGGAAGGTAGGCCTTGCAACTTTGATGAAGACTTTACTGAAGCATGTGGAGAATATCTAGTAAGAACGTTTGTAGATGATGATGAAATAATACTAGGCGAAAAAAGGTTTACTATGCTTCTGGTAGATTTTTCTACAACTATTTCAGAAGATTCTGCTACAACGGTTGGAGAATATTGTGCTACAACTATTGGTGAAGATTGAGGTACAACTAATGGCGGTGATAGTGCTACATCAATTGGAGAAGATCGCACTACAAAATTTGGGGAAGATTTAGCTACAGCTGTTTGGGAAGATTGTGTTACAAAATCTGGAGAAGATTGCACCACTACTGTAGACAATTGCGCTACAGCATTTGGAAAAGACATAGCTACAACTTTTGTAGAAAATGGTGCTACAACACATTGAGACATTTTTGATACAACACTTGAAGAGGAGTGCACTAGAACACTTGAAAACGATTGTAGTACAGCACTTGGAGACGATTGAACTACAACACTTGGAGACGATTGCACTAAAACACTTGGGGAAGATTGAGCTACAACAATTGGGGAATATTGATTTACAACACTTGGATTCGATTGTCCTGTAAAACTTGAAGAAGATTGTGATACCGCTACTGTAGATGATTGCGCTACATGAACAACACTTTGAAAATATTTTGCTACAATATTTGGGGACGACTGAGCTACAACACTTGAAGACGATGGCACTAAAACACTTACAGACGATTGCACTACAAAACTTGGAGAAGATTGTGATGCCGCTACTGTAGGTGATTGCGCTACAACACTTGGAGAAGATTCAGCTACAACCAATGAAGAGGATTGTGCTACAACATTTTCAGAAGGTTTTTCTACAATATTTTGGGACGATAACGCTAAAACACTTTGGTAATATTTACCTACAGCTATTTTGGACGATTGCGCTACAACACTTGGAGACGATTGCAGTACGACACTTGGAGACAATTGCACTAACAAACTAGGGGAAGATTGAGCTACAATTGCTGGGGAAGACGGGGCTACAACACTTGGAGAATATTTAGCAACAACTAATTGAGAAGACTGTGCTACAACACTTGGAGACAATTGCACTACATTTTTTGGGGAAGCTTGCGCTACAAACTTCGGGGAAGATTGCGATACCACTACTGTAAATGATTGAGCTATAACACTTCGAGAAGATTGTGCTACAACTAATGTAGAAGAATGTGCTGCAACTATTGGAGAAGATTGCGCTACATCACTTGGAGACGATTGCACCACAACCTTTAAATAATTTTTTGCTACACCACTTGGGGACGATTGCACTGTTACAAGACTTGAAGAAGAATTTGATAGTACTATTGTAGATGATTGAGCTATAAGACTTGGATAAGATTTAGATACAACTAATGTAGAAGAATGTGCTACCACTATTGCAGACGATTGTGGTACAACATTTGAAGAATATTGTGCTACAACACTGCGAAAATATTGTGGTAAAACACTTTGAGAAGATTCTGCAACAACACTGGGAAACGATTGCACTACAAAACTTGGAGAATATTGAGCTACAACTTTTGGGGAAGAATGTGCTGCAACTATTGGAGACGATTGTGGTACAACACTTTGAGAAGATTTAGCTACAATATTTTGAGACGATTGAGCCACAACACTACGAAAATATTGTGGTATAACACTTTGAGAAGATTTAGCTACAACATTTCGAGACGATCGAGCTACAACTGTTAGAGAAGATTGTGGTAAAACGCTTTGAGAAGGGTGAGCTACAATTGTTGGAGACGATTGTGGTACAACACTTTGAGAAGATTTTGCTACAACTATTGGAGAAGAATGTGCTATAACTAGTGGATACGCACGCTCTACAACATTTGAAAAAGTCTGTGATACCACTACTGGAAACAATTGCGTTACAACATTTGGGGAAGAGTGAGTCACATTTGTTGGAGAAGATTGGGTTACAGTTTTTGAATAAGATTGTACTTCCACACTTGGAGACAATTGTGCTACAACATTTGAAGAAAATTCTGCAACGACTATTAAAGAAGATTGTGGTACAGCACTTGGGGAAGATTGAGCAACACCTACTGAAGAGGATTGTGTTACAGCTATTGGAGATGATTGCGTTACAACAACTAAAGAAGATTGTGTTACAACTGCTTGAAAATCTTTTGTTTTAACTACTGGAGCAGGTTGTGTTTTTACACTTGGGGAAGAGCGTACTAAAACTATCGGAGAGGATTGTGCTACAACTATAGGAGAAGATTGTGGTTCAACAATTGTAGAAGATTGCACTACAACTAATGGAAAAGATTGCGGTATAATTACTGTAGAAAATTGTGTTACATCTACTGGAGAAGGTGTTATAACGTTAACTACTTGAGAAGAATGCGCTACAACTAGAGAAAATTGTACTACATTACTTGGAGTAGATTGCGCTACAAGAGAAAATTGTGTTATAAATACCGGAGAAGATTGTGTTACATGAACTGGAGAAGATTGTGTTACATATTGCGCTACACCGTTAACTATTTGAGAAGGTGCTGCAACACTTTGGGAAGATTGCGCAAAAACTATTGGAGAATAATGTGTTATATCTACTGAAGAAGATTGCGTTGTACCGTTAACTATTTGAGAAGATGCTACAATACTTTGGGAAGAATGCGCTAAAACTATTGGAGAAGATTGTGTTACATCTACTGGAGAAGATTGCGCTACAACTATTTGAGAAGACTGTGCTACAACTATTGGAGAAGATTGTGCTATAACACACGGGGAAGGTTGCGCTATAATACTTTTAAGGGTTTGTGCTACAACTACTGAAGAATATTGTTCTACAGTTATTGGGAAAGATTGTGGAAAAGATTGCTCTACATTACTTGGAGAAGATTGTGCTACAACTTTTGGGGAAGATTGCGCAAAACCTACTAAAAAAGATTGTGTTTCATCTATTAGAGTTAATTGCGCTACAACTACTGTAGAATATTGTGCTACAATTGCTGGAGAAAATTGTGATACAAAACTTGGAGTAGATTGCGCTACAACTATTGAAGAATGTTGTGCTACATCTACTGGTGGAGAATGCGCTACAACATAGTATGACAAGTTTGTTGGCATCATTAAAGAAGAATGTTGTACAAATGTTTGAGAAGATTGTACTACAACAGTTGGAAAAGGTTTCGTTACAATAATCGCAGAAGATTTTGCTACAAAAACTTGAGAAGATTCCGCTAAGACTTTTGGAGGAGATTGCATTGCAACTATTGAAGACGATGCTACAATTCTTAGTGAAGGATGTGCTACGACTATTGGAGAAGATTGTACTACAGCTATTTTAAAAGATTGTGCTAAAACATTTGGGGAAGATCGCGCTGATTGTTGTGCTGTGACTATTGGAGAAGATTGTGCTGCAACTATTGGAGAAGATTGCGCCACATCCGTAGAAAGAGGTTTTGTTTCGAAGACTTTTGAAAGTGCTGAATGGCCAGAGGGAGATTGCAGTTTGGCACTTGAGGAAACTCGTGCCACAGAAATTGATGTAGAATGTATTGCAAAAACTGAGGAGGATTGTGCAGTAACACTTGTTGACGATTGAGCCACATCTTCCTGGTAAGTTTTAGTTACAACGCCGACTAGGGAAGATAGAGCTAAAACACTTAAGGAAGGTTGTGCTTTTGCACTTGAGGAAAATGTATTAAGAAACACACTTGCGTTAAAAGGTGAAGAAGAAGATGATGATGATCTAGAAGAAGAGGACGATCTAGAAGAAGAAGAAGAAGAAGAAGGAAAAAGAGAGAGAGAAGAAAAATAAGCAGAATGAGAAAATGGAGAAGAAAAATAAGAAGAATCTGAAATGGAAGAAGAAGAAGAAGAAGAGAAAGGAGCAAAACTTGAAATTTGCGAAGAAACTGTTAAGCTTAAGGGCCACCCAAGAGTAGTTTTATTGCCTGAAACAAAAACAAATATTTGAATAATATAGTCATTTTCTGTGCTCCATTTATACTTCTATGTCTTTCTAAATGTTTGGTGATCGCCTTTATCAATGGAAGACCATTTACTCTATTTTGCTTTTAGTATTACCTGCAATTTTTGTTTAATCCGTATTAACTATAGATAGTAGTACTACCAAGCTTATATTTTTAGATAGCGACACGCTACTTACTTGCCATTAAGACTCCTGGATTCATTGCTAGAGCCATTGTCAATACGTATACTTCAATTAGGGAAATCTATAGTAACAGAGAGGCAAGGATAAATTCATATAAACAAGAACGATAATGATAAAACCAACAAAAATGCCTTTCTTTTATCATTATTACCATTATTACCTTTGAAAACGTTATGCTGAAGATTTCCGTGGACATGTAAAAAAACGCATCAAAATGTTTCGTAAAACTAAGTCTGTCGCAACTTAGGATGGAGCTCAAAATTGGAACCGATATATACACATTTTAAGCAAAGTCCGCGTAAATCGGCTAGCTACTGAGGGCAAATCGGAACTAGTGGAAAACGGTCGTTCAAAATTTATGCGATTTGACTTTGATCTGACGATTATATAACTACGTGCTATTTTTCTAAATAATTCATTGCTTCGGTTTTTTATAATGTGTATTTTTATAACAGCAACCATAACCATAGAACAAGTCATGATATTCCTAAAGTCCTTATATGGCGGATTCAGTGTAACTAGCCTGGCAAGTTAAATTTTGAGGTTTATTTGAACAAGTAGAATCTAAATTTTTGAAGGTTTTATAACATGAGTTGAGTGATTTAGAGGTCAGTTTATATCAAGCGTTAAAAAAACCTACCGTTATATTAGCTTGGCAAATTAATGCAAAAGTATCCCTAACTCAGCGGTAGAATGTTTTGTTAAAATTGTCCGCTTATTTGAATTGGTTAACACGGTTCTTTGATCAGTAACGTTTGACTTGTTTCGATGGCTTTGTGTAGTTTACAAGAAATAACTCAAGGTTATATTTTCAAAGATGCATACCATTTGTGCATCGATCGATGATCTTAAAAGTTTTACAAGCTGAAACGGATTTTTTCTGTAAAGTCTGTTATATTTGATACCAGCGAAAATACGTACTAAACATTCTCTATCATGAACTTCATAATAAAAAATATTTTCATTATCATATAAAAGGAGAGTTAAGCCTAGCATAACATAATTTTATATACTGTAAAATATAAAAGAAATAAATTATATTACGAAAACAACTGTTGTGTTACTAATCTATGGCTAAGATGTTAACCTGTGGCCTAGCTTGCTTAACCGAATCAGAGGTAACGCCACTCCGACTCGGAAACTACAAACTATTAAGCAACGAGAAATTCTGGCGTCTTAAGTGTCAAAAAAACATAAAAACTCATTTGTTTTCTTTCTAAATGTTGCAAGCTTATTGGTACTCCTTCTTTTTATTTTCTTTCGTCGTACATTGAATCATTAAGCAGCGCAGTAGAATAGTACGTGTGCTTAGGGCCATTTCGCTTTTGAACCGGAGAGACGGACTTGTGGATATCGAATGCTATGATATCTGATGTCGAAAAAAAAAACTATTTAAAACGTTAAATGACATTTACCAATAATATTGAAGATAAACATGTTTTTTTCTTATTAACATTTGACTTTACGTTTTACAAACATTAGTTTGAACGAGTAAATTGGCGATACCTTGAATTTATTCAACGTAATAGCGTGTAAACTTTCAATAAAAAAACATGAACTTACCTTCATTTTGATGTATAGTAGACTGAGTTTGTATTAAGTCGAGGAGAAGGTAAACTTCTTATGACAGAATCAGTTAGGAATTCTTGTACACAAGCGCCAGTCACTTTATAAAGTTAACACTGCAATTTTAATGACCTCAAGTAGTGCGAATACAATGAGCTGGCACAAAAAGAGTTGAAGGTAGTTCTAGAAAAACATCTCCAGTGGTTTAGCTTTAAACTACGCAAACTTGAAGTTTTTTACATGTTGTACCAAGAGCTTGTGCAGAGTTGATCTTCGATGTTTGAAGTATAAATGGCTCAATGCCTATCGCATTTTTAAAATCATTTATAAAAAAATTCCGGTTTTGTTTTGGCACCCCTCACGTTTTACAAACTAGCCGTAGCATGCGGTATTGGTTCCGGAAAATACCGCTTAAACAAATCGATTATTTAACAAAACAGCTCAGAAGTGGTTCACATAAATTGTTTCGGACATTCTTTCTCAATACGGTTTTATAAACTGTATTAATTATTAATTGTAATGACATAAAGAGAAGTTTGGCTCTAACGGACTTGATGAAAATTCCTTCGTATGCGTGAAACAAGGCTGTATCAAAAATACAGTTTCCCTGGTAACACTTTTGGTCAATAAAGGGTTTGACAAAAAACAACAACAACGAAAGACTCCTAAAACCCTTTGAAAGAAAACTCTTAGCATCAATTATCTAGCTTTTTATGTTGCTGTCATCAAAATGCGTGTAAAATGTAACCAAAACGAAACAGCTGAGTGTTTATTAAGACGAAGTCCAGCTAAGAAAACTCATGTAGCTTAGTATATATAGTTTGTTTTCGTTTGTTACTATGGAGGTAGATTAAACAAAAAAAAGATCAAAAGCAGACACGGCCCTAATATACTCGATTATCTTTCAAGTTGACCTTGACCGTATGCCCAAAGATTTCCGGCAGTTGGTTGAGGCTTACTACATCAAGAAACTTTATTGAACGATTTTTTCTTTTCTCGGGCTAGTTGTCATAATAATAAAGTAGAAAGACTCGAGCAAAATCTGAAAACTCGGTGCAACTTTGTTTTAAAATACAAAATCTTTTTAACAATATACAGTTAACTCAACGGGGAAAAGATTTTAGCTTTTTCAAAACTTAGCCTAAATGGGTTCTTGCAGAAATTGTATTTTGTCGGATTTTAGGGTACTTAGGTTCAGTTATTGTGATAAGGCTCACGAAACTCGTATTTAATTTAGCTCGCGCATCTCAGTTTTACATTCTAAGTGCATGTAAGCGAGACGCTATCATTAATTGATGGCAGTAAGTGTATTGATGGTAGTTGAACTTTTGTTTTAATTTTCTAGCCGAGTGAATAGCATGCCTTAATAACTATCAACACGATAGATTGACAACAAAAATGATACCACGGACGTAAACAGATAAAAAAAAAAAACTAAAACCTTGCGCGTCAGTAAAGAAAAAAACTCTGATACCAACTAAATAAAAAAAACGATTTTAGCATTATGCATTAAAGATGTACATTAAAAAGGTATTTGTATTTGTTATAAAATTCGGCGACAAATTCAAATCTTTAAATGACGTTAATTAACCAATCTGCCTACGGCGGAACAGTAACCAAACTTGGCCGAATCCTCAGATGCAATAATATAGATAGAATTTCGAAAAAAGCGATATTTATTTGTTAACTTGATCAATAATAAAATCCCGGCCGGGCCATTTGCAGATTACGGCAGTTTAGCAATTCAATGAAGAAATTAATATATATTTCCGATCACAACTATAAACACTTTCTACTGAATATAACTAAAAGGGTGCACAAAGACGAAGCTAATCAAACGAAGGCTATTCGCCACATTCAGTAATAATCACCGGAGAGCTATGATCTAAGTACATTTTGGAAACTAATTAATCAGCTAAAATGTCCTAATACAATATTATCTCAGTCAGGTTTTAAAAGGGTTATCAGTTTATCTGTCAAGATCTGTCAGTGATCAAACTACCCAACACTTTAAGTAGAGGGTCCAGCATTCGCAGGTTCAAATGCTTTGTGGTTAAAGTCTGAAAATCTTTAACGCAGGTTAAATCTTGCAAAAGGTGTGGTGAGTCTGCACAGACATGATTCGGGTTTAGACTTCTCTCTGTTTGTATCTGCTGGATAGTAATCTTGTACAAAGGCATCAATCCGCACTCGGTACCCCCCTCGTTTTGTAAGACGATAAGCATCAGCCACATTTACCGAGTGTGACACACTTCCCCCAGCAGGCACGCGGACGTACTCGCTTTGACTCGCGGGAAGCCCGCGTTTTACGAAGACTCCCCTGTATTTGAGTTTTTTGCGTCCACGAAACACGTCGAGATACGCAGAGTGGAAATCCTCCAAGGGGATAAGCCATTTCAAAACCAAATAATCCACCTGTGCTTTATTGTGGAGAGTGAACTTGATAGGAACGTGACTTGGATGAGACCGGCGGTAGGAAGGCAACACGGATAGGGACGGCGTGAGGAACGAGCAGCATCTTTGAGGCGCCTTCGTCGGTGACGCGGAAATAGAGAAAACAGCCGGGCGGGAAAACGATACCCGATAGCGGCAGCTTCGAGGTTCCGACCCATAATCCTCCACGTTCCCTGTGGCCGGCAGATAATATAATCTGTAAAAATTGAGAGCGACTTTGTATTTTCCCGCACCCTGAAAACGATATCCCTCCGTCAGGTTAAAAGTTGAATTTACGGTCTCATGAGCGCGTAGGGTAATGTACGCTTCCATAGGCGGGGGCCATTTTCGTTTCACCAATATTCCCCTGTACCTAAGTCGTTGCCTTGGCCGGGTAATGCGCAAGACTTTGAGAATATTTGAACGAAGTCCTTCCAATGGCGATTGCCACTTCAGAAACTTCAGATCAACACCGGCTGTGTTGGTAACGCGGAATGTGCAGGCAACATTTTCTCCAGCATGGTATCGAGGCTTACAACTGATAGAAGTAGTAAAAAAAGCCAATCTCTTGCAATTCTTGCTTTTGTTTGGCCTAAAACCAGTTAACAAAGACTGTTAGCTATTGTAACTTTAATTAAAAACTAAATCAGTTCTTGTATTGTTGCGCGTACTTCAACATCTCCTAAGGAGAGAGTTTTTGCGTTCCAGAGTTGAGCAGCCTCATTTTCTTTTCTTTTTTTCCATTTCAAAAATTCAAACATTTTCAAATTTTCTAGACTTCAGAGCCCTTTTTTGAAAATCTTGTGAGCTTTACCTTTTCGGTTGAGGACAAATTGTATCAAGAAAATTATTTTTTTAAAAAAGTAAAAGAATCATTATCCTAGCTAGAGCAATAACTTAGCTAGTAAAAATATTTTAGACCAAAATTTAAATGCATTGGGTTTTTAAGCATTTAAGACTTAAATTTAAAAGACTTAATAACTCCAGATTTATATGCTGAAAGAAATGACTCAACAAAACCAGTAAAAAAAGAACGTGCTTATGACGTCCTTCTCCCTCCAGGCTATTAATTATAATTATGTCTTGCAAAGCAAAAAAAAAAAAAAGGAAATGCGATGAAAACATTGACCCCGTTAAGCGAGGTCAGTCTAGAAACTTCGCTTACTTAGCTAGAAAAAAATCTAAACTAAAGCGTTTTAAAATATAGTCATGTAAAAAATCTTCAAAAGAGACTGAATGGGTTACGTACCGCCTAGCAAGGCCTTAGGTTATGCTACTTGAACTAAAAACGACTCAAACAATGTTCGTACAGTCGTAAAGCGTAATTGACACGTGCACCATGCAGTTCAAACGTGCGGCGCAACAATAATGTTTCGTTGTGATACGAAAGCAAGGACGATCGAGAGCTGTTACAAATAAACTACGTATAGCTACAGTGCGTACCTCCAGCTTCCCCGCCTTGCACAGGCCACAGCAACTAAAGCGAGCACCAAACTAACCTTCAGCCACATTGGGTCGGTTTTCCTATCACAAGTAAAAAGGAACACTAGATCATCACTTTTAAAAAACAAGCCAGGCTAATAGTAGCAGCTTTGTCATTCAGTAGTTTACAATCACATGTCACAGTTGATCGTGATCTAATGACAATGAAATGTATCAGTTACTTTAATATATCAATGCACATCAAGTTTGTCAGTTTTCCGGCGTACTAAATATGAATACGATACAAAAAAAAGAAACATGGACTGACTATTGATAAGATACAGAGAAATTAATCACAAACTAAATAAGATGAACAGATGGGTTTTGTCCGTAGGTATGTAGTTCTTGTCGCAACTTGAAATGACTTAATTGGTATGTTAATACATATCAAGATTGTCAGTTTTCCGGCGTCGGTTTCAAACATGAATATTGACTGAATATAATTGATAAGATACAGCATAGTAATCACGAACTAACTAAGAATAAAATGGACAGATGGGTACCCATACGTATGTAGCAGTTGTTAGATCACCGCAGTGTCAGTTTCTTAAGGCAACCTTAACTTGATTTAAGCCAGTTGCTTGCATCTAGGGTTCTATGTAGTGATGTCAGATTTTTAAAACAAAAACCGATTATCGTGTACTGTTTTTCGACAAGCCATGACACTGCAAAAACTCCATTCGTATAAACTAAAGAAATTGTTCAGATTTTACGGTTATGGCCTGTTAAGTTAAGAAGTTTCACTTCCCAAGACTTAGCTGTTTATATAAAGAAATACTTACGAGTGCACTTGTCGCTAGTTTTACTTCAGCCGAATCCTGGCCGCCTAGTCAGCTAGTAGGGGCGATGATAGTGGTAGCTGTTTGGAGTACAAGCCGGATTAGAACGGAATTTATGCTGAGAAGGCACCGGCGCACGGGAAACCACCAACGCCCTACAACAACAAATACCAGCACGCAGTGAAAGAAACCTAATCGGAGATTACTCAATTGCTGAGTCAAAGGGCACTGAAGGTCACCGGAACGTAGAAAATTTCCGGATAATGCATCACGAGCGCCTTTTTGTATTCTAATGGGTTTTCTTCCGAAACAAATATGGTTGTTTTCAGAAACGAGTCTCTCAGAGAGGACTAATTTATTTCAACGACTCAGACTCTTGCCTAGTCATAAAATTTAACACATTTAGAAATGCAATGCAGTCAGGCAGCTTCAGCCCCGTCGAAAGCGGGCCGGGGGAGCTGTAGCCCCCGCCCCCCAATAATTTTCTCGTCAATCACAATTTCGATGTTAGTTAGATAAGTTTTGAATTACTGAGCACTGCCTAAGTTTCTACGTTAGCTACCCGATAGCAATTTTGTTCCGACGGGCCTAAGCTTGTAAGAAAGTAAGACAAAGACTCACAACAAATAAACTGTTTTGTACTGGGTGATTATGTTGGGTTTGCACGAAGTAATAAAATATTGAATCGAGTGTCTCGAAGCATGCTGGGAAGAGTAAGTTCAAAATGGCGGAAGAAACAGAAACTCTGCAAACAGTTGAAGAACCATTAGATTTAATCCGCCTTAGTCTTGACGAGAGGATCTACGTAAAGCTGAGAAACGACAGGGAACTCAGAGGGAGACTTCATGTAAGATTTTTGTTGTATTTTTTCTGTATTTGGAGACCTAACCGCTTTATAACCGAGGTCTCGAAAGTAGCACGTGTGCTAAAAACAGTCAGTTACACTCACATAGGTCAACAGACACATCGAGTAACCCGCTTCCAGAGGATATTAACACGCTTAAACGTTAGATAGTTCTAAACACGCATCTCTGGTATACCTACAGTATTTCTTTTTTGTGTTTTGTAAGGCCTAGAGCTCTGATAGTACTTCTACTAGTAAGCTAAGAAAAACAAACTTTCTGTTTCTACAAGCAAATACCATTGCACAGTTTTCACGTACTGTTAGCAATTTGTGAATTCCGTACCCTTTAGTAATTTGAGGGGCACTGCATTAAAGTTGAAGAGTATTGTTGCATCGAACAGTGTTCGTTCACTCCTAGAGTTGTTCTTTCATTGAACAGAACTTTTCTTTTTAAAAGAAACACAGCCGTAGTCTCCAGTGTAGATATGTACATACAGTATGACCTAATGTAAATGTTTTACTGCGAAAATGTGGCACTGCAATTGTTGACACAAAACTTGGTTTTTAACTAGTTCTCTGACTGGTATAGAAAATTTCTTGCAAACTTGTTGCCATTTCAGATTCACCCGACCACAAGGATACACCAAAGGAGATATATAACATTTGCTCATAATTTTATTTTTCCACCCTGTGTTTTATTTTGAGCATACAGAATGAAACTGCTGCACCCTGAACCAGAAGTGCTGTACTTTGAACTTCAAATGCAAGAGGTTTTTTGGAGCTAGAAGTTTTGTTGCACATGGTGACTGTTTAAGTGTTCACATTGCCTCACGTCATATCTCCTGTGTGGCCTATTCAAACATAGTTGTAGCTGTTTGGATAATCCTTCTCAACCAATACCATGTTTCCTTGTTGCATTCCCCTTCATGAGTCAGAAATAAAAAATAGCATATTGTTGAACTTTTGTATACTCTTGTTTATCCTCATTTTCTATAAAAAAATGTTGGAGGTTTATGTATACTTTAAAATGTGGGAGAGCAAATGAGCTCTAATAGGTTTACTGCAATTTTTACAGATTGTACTTAAATGTTACCTAGGTGTATGCATGTGAGTTAAATATTGCACTGACAGTTTAATCTTGCATTGCATATCAAAATCTTGTAGGCATATGATCAACATCTTAACATGATCCTGGGTGAGGTTGAGGAAACTATAACGACTGTGGAAATTGATGAGGAAACTTACGAAGAACTATTCAAGGTTTGTTGATTAAGATTTCTGCAGCTGCTCTCCTTGCTGTTTGGAAAACTTGTAACAGCTAGTAAATGCTCTTTTCCACATTCAAAGCCATATGCATTCCTTCCAATAATGTGCACTGCAATTGTAGAACGCAAATAAAAACTCTCCTTTAGTTTTTTGAAGGTACAGTATTATCAAGTTACTGAAAGATTGTGTAAAACTGTAGTTTTATTTCAATTTGATTTCTGCATGAGTTGACATTGTATACATGAAAGCCCAAGTTTATTCTCATTTGCAGATAGTTTGGTAATATTTCAAGGTATATTAAAATGACATTTTAGATTGTGTATAAACAACCATCCAAAATTTGTAAGACTTGGTAAAGATATCATGAAGTTTGCTCAAAACTTTAATTACCATAAATATTCTAACAAGCCCCCAGACTAGGGCTTCAAACTTTGATTAAACCCATGACCCAGGCCTCACAAGGCACAAGGCAATTAATTTTTAACCAAACTGATTGGTGCAAGTCAGGAAGGAAAAACTTAGATTGTTATGCCTCGTGAGGCACCTCTCTTGATAAAGGGACACATTGCACAAAAGCAAATGATTCAGAACTTTAGTTCAAATTTGCATTTCAAAAACTTTTGTTTGGGTGTCTATGACAACCTCAGGCAAAAGTACTTGGCTTAAGATGATATTAATTAGCATTTCAAATTATCTCTAAATTTGAAATGATCAAAATAGAACTTTTTCTTTACGGTACTGGTGTATCATAGTATGAACTGCAAAGTAGATTAAACAGTATACAAAAAGCGCTTTCTTTACCCCGGTCTAGTCACAGCATCACACAAGGTTGCAGATACCAATCTTTATTAAGTGTTAAATTGAACTGAAACTGTATATCAACTCATCTTGGGAATGTTAACAATTATTCCTTTGACCAAATAGCTGATTGTTTTCCGTTGTTACAAAGTTGTGCGTTCATCTTTTTCTTAGGGCCTTGTGAGGCACAGGATGCGAGGTAAATTATTTGGACTTCAAAAATTGCCTTGCACCTCGAGAGGCCCTCATGCCTCACATCGCCTACTTCACAAGGCATGGGTTGTGACTGGCAGACAGTACTGTACTTAAGGTGTATTGTGTCAAAAAAACATTTTTTCAACAGTACTATCTGTTTAAGAACTTGTTATAATGCTAGAGGAACACAGCACTACTACATAGTTGTTTTAATTAAATGTGTTTTTGGCTTTGGGTAATTTCTAAACAAGTACCCTCTTTAATATTGATTGATAAGCCCTTGTCTCTATTAAGCCGGGGGGGGGGGGGGGGGGGGGGGGGGGGGGGGGGGGGGGGGGGGGGGGGGGGGGGGGGGGGGGGGGGGGGGG
>JAOBAT010105557.1:0-15273 GCA_026413305.1 Hydrozoanthus tunicans
AATAATAATAATAATAATAATAATAATAATAATAATAATAATAATAATAATAATAATAATAATAATAATAATAATTATAATAACACTCGATCTTCTTCCTCAGCTGTACACAACAAACAAAAACCAATAATGGGTTTTTTTACGGCCTGAAAAAACTTTTAAAGCTTGTAAAATAATTCGACATGTCAAATCTATTTGCGCTACCAGACCATACCTTGCTCCTTTGCAGATTAAGCATGTAAAAGAAAAAAGTAATAAAAGTTTACAAAGAGAATGTATTATTTAGAACATTGGTTGAAATTGTTTTGCTGCATGTATTTTGTTCACAAAAACGCAAACGCATGAAATACAATATCTAATTCGTGTTTATAACGGTGTCTGGTTATATAAGAACCGGTTTATATATAAAGAAAGTTTCACTAACGAAATGATATTGAACAATATAGCTTACGCTACCAACTAGTGTTGCAGACAACCGAAGTATCAGCAAATATTAGCAAAATCAACAGTGTCCAATCCCTATTCTTACTGCCTTTTCTAATCAAGAGAATCTCTCTTGTACTTGTGGAATGCGACTTTAATTATCTATCCCTATTACCAATTCTCTTGATTAGAAAAGGCAGTAAGAAAAGAAAAGTAATGTCGCATCCCACAAGTGCGAGGGAAAACCCTCGTGGAAAGAACCTACCAAATGGGACATGATTTCAACTGATGAGGGCTCTTCAAACTCTTCTTACAAGGATTAGAAGCCCACCTGAGCGACACCATACTGAAAGAAGACTTTGGAAGAAAAGAACTCACAAGAATAGGGATTGGACACTGTTGATTTTGAAACGAGGAAATCCATGGCCACGTCAGCTAAAACTTACAGACTTTCCAACGAATATTATAGCAGCAATGGCGCAAGATAATTTTCAGAATTTTGCAGTATTTGACACTGAAAATAACGGGCAGAAACATCGGAGAACGTTTCGGTGTCCTCATGACACCATCATCAGGTCAAAATATAACATTAACAAATAACAAGGTTGTTTATGACGTACAAGAAAACAGTTCAACGTCCCTAGAGATTAAGTGAAGAGTTTTGCTCTTACAGAGTCACTTTGAATATTTAGACTTGGTTTGTGCTCGCGATTAAGAAACATTTAATACAGTCACAGAAGACAATCAAACTTGCTGGAGCATTTCTTAAGAATGCGAGACATTTAAGGTGTTACTGTTCCCGAGTGGTGTTGACTATGCTTGAAAATTGAGCCATATCTTAAAAATTATGCCCGTCGGTTTGTTGGTAGAGGTGTCGACGCGTGTAACCAACATAGCTGGCATCCGGCACCAGCCACATTCAAATTTGTAAACTACTGATTGTTGGTTGATCAACGCGGGCTTGATTTCTTTATGCTTGAGATCTACTCTAACTTTTGCAAAAATGAAGACGGGGCATGAAACCGAAACGTTGTCCGATGTTTCTCCCCGTGATTTTCGTTGTCAAATCGATAACACTTACATGTTTGATCAGAACTTGCAGTATGAACAAAAATACCTCTGCTAAATAGGAATGCTTCACGCATGAAGAATATATAAATTTGGTGCTCGTAGCTGCCAGGTAATCATGTTTAGGTATGAGCGCTTTGTTTTGTTATTTCAAGTCATTTAAAAAAAAAATAAACAATCACCAAGACTCCGTTTTAAAAGCTAGTTTATATTTTAATGGTTTTTGTATTTCTTGTAACTCAGCATCATAACTAAACAGTCAATATACAATTATGAAATGGTAGTCTGAATCTTGGATATATAGTTGAAGAAGAAATTGATTCACAACTTTAAAGCTCAGGAAAAAATTCTGAGTCACCGACGGGAATCGAACCCGCAACCCTCTGATTACCGGTCAGATGCTCTACCCATTTGAGTTTCTGTAGCTCAGTGTTGCCAGTTAATCATAATCTTTACAATTTCCGAAAAACAAAAAAAAAAAATCTACAGTTTGAAAAACAACATTTCATTGCAATTTTTTATTTGATATGAGACACACTGTCAAAAGTTAAAGGTCCTTGCTTTGAAGGGTAAGTTGTTAGGTTGCTATAGTAATTATAACTTACGTTGTGATTGGTGGATTTAGCTGAAAGGACCTAAAATGACTGGCTCTTGTAACTTTCCAAATATAGGTGTCCCATTACAACCAACTATCCGATTATAACTTAGAAATAAAATGGAGCGGTGTATGCACCAATCACATTTGAAGAAACTGTAGTCATTATGATCATAATTATACTATTTTAAAATATACTTTACAGTAGGATAATGTTTGTAATTTTATCAATTGTACGAGCAAAACCGTAAATGACAACAGTTCTTTTAAAAAATCCGCACCACATAAAAACACACTAGGCAATTTAAAATATATTTTCTGCCTCCTCTGATAAAATAACAATGTCATCATCCGAAGACGGCTCAACATTCAATGGCTGCTCGTTTGTCGTGACGGAAACACTATCTTTCTGTTTATCACCAGTTGTTGTCATACTTAAATCATTACATTCTGATTTGACGTTTGCCGCCACGTTATCCGCCTTTTGAGCGTCCTCATTGTTGTCCTCAGAGGCATTGGCTTCGTCTCCAGGCCCTTCTTTGGCGTTACCATTTTCTGTAATAGCTCCCAGTGGGTGTGAGGTCCGATGGGGGGCCTGGAACGGGTCTCTCCTTTCGGAATCTGGCGTCATTACAGCTACATTCTTGCCCTTCACAATTGCACGGACCTCATCCGGGAGATCAGGGTTTGTGAGTAGCTGGAGGCAGATTCTTTCTGCAGTTATAAGTGTCTCCTGCACATCGATGTGGTACGCCAAGTCGTTTATATACTGTCAAGTAAAAACATCTTATTTAGGGTAACAATTTCAAACTTCTTATTCATGGAGTCTTAAGAGAACAAGCAGTAGAACTCGAAGTCCCCTTCGAGGTCTGCCACCCGGGGCCTATCGTTTAACGTTCTTTAGTACCCGAGATGACGCGAGGTTCTCACCAGTTGCAGATGCTAAAACAAAAGCAGCAGCTCAGTTTGCTTTGAAACGTCCGGCAACGGGAGTCGAACCCGGGCCTCCCGCACGACAGCTTAGCGCCTTACCGACAGGGCTAACCAGGCGGCGGTAGTTAGTAACCTATAAACGGTCAGAGTGCAGTCTAAAAGATTTAAATATTTTAGGCACCAGGAAAGCGAATTGGAACTCTCTAGAAAGAGTTCTTTTGTAAATGTTGGTCACAATTTTGGGTATACGGGGAAGATGAGGTAACATTTAAGTTGACAAAGGGCTTTGCAATTCTTCAAAAACCGAGATTTCAATTACTTATGACATGCAAGTCGTTTTTATAAACCATCGGCTATTGGCTTTTGCAATGATTTCCAATTGCTGAACCTAATCACCACTCCTTGGTTTCGGGATGATTTCTCAAGGGAGAAAACCAAAAGTTTTGCAAAATTTCGTAGATCAGTATCTTCAAAAAAAAAACTGCAGAGCGATTACATCTACTTAGAATTTTTATCAAGGGTTCGATTTACGTTTTTAGGTTTAAGGAGTCTGGGGAGAACAGATAATAGGGCCCCTTCATGGTCTGCCACCCGGGGCCCATCGTTCAATGTCCCTATCCGAGAAGGCGAGATGTAACTAACCAGGCGGCGGTTGATAACGTAAATGAATCAATGCACTTCTTTTGAAACACACACTGGTTGCAGTTTCACTTACTCTCAAGATTTCGGTGAAACCAAACTCCATTTCCAACATAACCTGGCGATGCTTGTCCAGGATAGCCAGGCAAATAAAAAGGTGAAAGTTGAGTGACAGATTCTGAGTCCATAACACCTGGTCAAACGGGGATCCAGACAGTTAATGAGAGCAGATACCGGCAGGACTAACGCTAGAATATACATTTGACTAATACAAAGGAAGCCATTGTCTTGAGCTACACGATATTCACTTTGGTTCTAATAGTCTAAGTAACTTGGCATTTTGCATTGGTTTAACTCAATCAGTTGGCGATTTTCATCTGACGTCACAGCGGCCATAATAGTGCTTACTTTATTTATCGTCGTTACGCTGGGAGTTGTTGCCCATTCTCCCAAGCCAGTGGCTTATGTTTAATCGCTCGACGGCACAGATCCTGGCGTGAAAGTCGATTTTGTGGAGGGTGGAAATCTGGAGAACCCGGAGAAAAACCCTCGGAGTCGTCAGAAGATCGACAAATCTTAGCCGACATGCAAACCGAGGATTCGATCCTGGGATCACAGAGGTGGGAGGCACGAGCGCTAACCATTCGGCCATCCTGACTCCCCTAGCATGGCTGCTTCAACAACATGAAGCATAAGGAAACTCTTGTTGAAAATCTCAAGAGATTTCTTATGCTTCATGTTGTTGAGCATGGCTGCTTCATTACATTAATCAACATGTTTATAATCATCATATTTATCATCAACATGTTTATCATCATCATGCTTATCATGTTCATCATCATTAACATGTTTATTATCATCTTATTAAGTACCACGTTTGGCATCATGTTATCAACGAAATGTTTATCATCATCACATTTATCATCATGTTCATCGACATCATGTTCATCATAAATATAGTTATAATCATCATGTAAATCATCAATATGTTTAACATCTTCATGTTTATCTTCGTCATGTTCATCATCATCATGTTTAACAACGTCAATATTATGTCAATAATCATGTTAACAATCATTAACATGTTACTCATCAACATGTTTATCATCGTATTTATCATCAACATCTTAATCATCATCATGCTTATCATCATGTTTATCAACATCATGTTTATCATCATCTTGTTTATCATTATGTTCATCGTCATGTTTATCAACATCATGTTTATCATCATCTTGTTTATCATCATCATGTTTATCAACATCATGTTTATCGTCATCATGATTATCTTCCTCAACATGTTAATCACATCATATCTGTTATTATCATGTTCATCATCAGCATGTTTGTCATCATATTCATCATCATGTTGTTTATCATAAACATGTTCATCAACAACAAAATCATGCGAGGCATTATCATGTTAGCATTCATCATGTTAATCATCTTCATCTTAATCATCAACATGTAAACCATCAAAATCGTTTCAAGCATTGAGTAAAATTCATGTTAACTGTTATGATAAAAAAATTCAATCTTTCCATCATTACCACCGTCCTTGCTTCTACATTTATCATGGCCATCCACCGACCAAAACTTCAACCATAAAAATCATAACAACTATTAAATATCAAAACCATTATCATTATTGCTACTTCAACAACAGATACTGCCACACGGCTTTTATAGGCTTTTAAAGGCAGCTTCACCTAAATCTGTAACAGGTAAGTTATAACTATTTCAGTAACACCACAACGGTTACTGCAGTTACATAAAAGAAATAAGTCTTTGTTTACCGCAGCTAGAGTGACAGCACATACCTCCCAAAGAGTCATGATATCTGGGAAGGAAAATTCTCTCTTGAAGTTTATCAGCAGCCATCGAAAACAGAAGTAAAGATTCCCTGACTCATGCTCGTCTACAACAGAAGAGAAGGGACTCATTTTTTGTAAAATATAAAAAGACTTTCATGTTAAAGGTATTTATATAAACTTAGAATTCCAAGCGTCAAAGCATGTATATATATTACAAAAGCTATTCTACTGATGTTTCACTTGAAGTTTCCCCCTGATGTTAACCCTTATGTTCCCCGATGTTCTTCCAGATGTTTCCCTTGATGTTCTCCCTGTTCCTCCGGATGTTCCTCCCGATGCTCACACTGATGTTCTTCCAGATGTTCCCCTTGATGTTCTCCCTGTTCCTCCGGATGTTCCTCCCGATGCTCACACTGATGTTCTTCCAGATGTTCCCGTTGATGTTCTTCCTGTTCCTCCGGGTGTTCCTCCCGATGCTCACACTGATGTTCTTCCTGATGTTCCCTAAGATGTTCCTCCGAGTGTTCCCCTTCACTTTCTCCCTGATTATCTCCCTGATGTTCCTCCTGACGTTCCTCTTGATGTTCTCCATGATGTTCTGCCTGTTTTCCTTGATGTTCTTCCTGATGTTCCTCCTGATGTTCCCCTTGATGTTCTCCCTGTTTTCTACCTGTTCCTTCTGATGGTCCCCTTGATGTTCTCCCTGATGTTTCCCCCAATGTTCCCATTGATGTTCCTGCTAACGTTTCCCCTAATGTTCCCCTTTGCTGATATTCCCGATGTTCCCCATGATTTTCCACCTGATGTTCCCCCCGACGTTCCCCTGATATTCCTCCTCATGTCCCCCCTGGTATTTTTTCTGATGTTCCGCCTGATGTTTCTGATGTACCGCTAATGTTCCCAGTGATATTCCCCTTGGTGTTCCGCTGGTGTTCCCCCTTTTGATCTCAAAGTTTAAAATAACTTCTATTTTCATACAAAGTAGTTTCAAAACCTATATGAAACCAACCTTAAGTTTTACTCCATTTTTTGAAAATGACACTAGGGGCTGTGTTATAAAAGTAACATTACAGAGAGTTTGTCAATAGGTTCATCAACCCTTCACCAACTTTGTGATAAGACCCGTTAATACCCTCTCCCCCATTAACACCTCGTACATGGGTATTGGAGACAACTCAAGGGGTGTGTTAGTAGGGACTCGGTAAACCAACAAAATAGGTGCAACCTATTATTAGGTCTTTCTAAAAACTGTTACACGATGAGGAGAAGCGCTATGTCAAAAATCTACCTAGATAACTGTAGAATCCAGGATCCACAAATTTCACCAATGTTGCCAACTGCTGAAGTTGAGTTCTCATACCTTCCTGACTCATATCAAAGTTATGTGCCTGAATGAGGGAGGAGATACTTAATTGAAACAACATACAACTTAAAACTTGCATTCAGAAAACCTAATGAATATAAAGTACGTGAAGAGAGAAAAGTTCTATATGTCATCAGTGTCATTGTCAGTCTTATTGCTAAATTCTCCTAACTAGAGCCCATACTTCTCATGTTTCCTGTTTAGGAGAGTTTTGCTTTTCATCTTCAGTAGTTTGATATGTTTGATAAATTCCCATTTTCTCATTACCTAATATCTTGTTTTGTATGAGTTATGTAAGGAGAAGTTGGATGTTGATAAACTGGCTGTGGCCAAATATGCCTTTCAATTCAAACACCGCAAGGCTGATAATGGCCATTTATGAGAGCTCAGCTGTTTTTCACTCTAACGGACAGAATCGAATACTTGCCTATAGTAAGGAAATCATTGTTTTTCTAAATGTGGTCGAAGATAAATTAAAACAAATCAGGAGAGAATAAAGAACCTGGAAAGGAAAACTTTCAGTGACAATCTACAACAAGCAAGTGTAGTAGGTATTTCATGTAATTTGTAGGAAAACCCAATGTACATGACTTACAATAGCATATTTAACAAAAGGTTTTAAAGTTACTGGGTAGGTTGCTGGTTTTACTAATCTCATCCTGCTTTTAAAAATTTGCCTAACAAAATAATAATAAATGATCAAATGGTAGTCTGAATCTTGGATATATGGTTGAAGAAGAAATTATTGATTCATAAGTTGAATGCTCAGAAAAAACTCTGAGTCACTGACGGGAATCAGAGGGTTGCAGGTTCGACTCCCGTCAGTGACTCAATTGTTATTGAATCAATAACTTCTTCTTTAATTAACAATACGAAATGATGTGAAAATACAATTACCAGTTTAGACATGAGCCCAGTAAAACACCAAAAAGCCTCAACTTCATCCTCCATAATTAATAGCACTGGTGCCAGTAGGTCACTCATCCCCTGCACATACCCTGTGTTTAGTGAAAACAAAGAAGTATTGACAATTTTTCTACTAATTGAGAGGAAGCGTGGCTCAGTGGTTAGGGTGCTGGATTTGCATGCAGTCGTCCCGGGTTTAAACCACACTCTGACCACTGACAGGATTTGGCTTCAGCGATCCCAGAGTCAAACCAACCATACTTGTAAACAAATAGCTCGTGAACTGGTCTACTTCCAACCATTTAATATGTGCTTTTGTACTGTACTGCTTCTTAGCATTCTGTATGGCAACTTATAGGAATATTTAAAACGAAAAATGGAAATCTTAAGTTGAGTATAACATTACAAATTAGTAACATATATATACACTAGTATTAAATATTTTAATTATGTCAAACTTTTCAAATAAATGTTTACAGATATCTTTGGTTTGTGTGAACTGGAAAACTTTGTAAATACATACATGATTGTATAGATATATTTTGTGCTTGTTGGATATAAATCTTTTAGAGCTAGTGAACTTCATGACTCTTATTTGTGCCTCAACGGCTATATTTACAATTTTATATCCAACCTGCACTATTACTCCTGGAATAATTGTTTAATTTATCCTGTGAAGTATCTCATAACTCACCCAGATCAAAGTTGTACATGCAATATGTCATCAAAATATCAAACAGCTTGCTGATGTTCGTATTCTCATCACCAGCATAGAAAGGGTGTGTCCTGTCAGTTCGGTGAACATCTTTTGCTGTAGACATCATAGATATTCATGAAAGAACAAAAACATGAATGTGCATATTCCATTTTAACATTACAAATATCATTATTACCAAGTCCCCAAGGAAAAGAAAACTGTGTGTAACAAATTTGGATGAAAAACTATCAACTCGTAAGCCTGAACAGTAAATCATTTTTATACCTCGAATGCCAAAATTTTGAAATTTTAATGAGAAACACATTTAAATTAATATTCAAGAACCGAAACATAAGAAATTATATAAATCAATGCTCAGGGTTCAAAATAACTGCCAGTGACAGCTCACAAATTTGCAATTTAATTTTCAATTGCAATTTGCAAGATGAAAGTGGTTTTATAAGGGGGGATCAGAAAATGAATGACTGCTTGTAAGATCAGAGATGTATCTGATTTAATCACCTCAAAACAACTACAATTGAGAGATGAGAAGCAATGGTTTACGTTTTCTTGAGCACTATGATGTAAAGTACATTTGTTCATACCAAAAACAGCCGACCAAAATCATGGTCTTTATTGTAAAGCCTACAAATTAAGGCAAATTTTCTGAACATTATTAGGAGCCCTGTAAGCTTTGGAAGTTCGTCTGGCTAGATTTTTTGGAGGCTACAACTGCTGGTTTCAGAAATTCAAAACCAGCTATATAATCTAAGGGATACAAACCTATCAGCTCTTTTCTAGATCGAAGTTCAGAGAAGTTCTTTTCTTGTTTTGCTGACATAGACTGCCACTGCCATTTCATTGTTTTGTACTCTTCACTGCACAGAGATGATTAAAAAAGAAAGATCTGGTAAACATTTCACAGGACAAAAAACTTCCAATAAATAATTTGTCATTTTTAATAAAAATATTTTATTATATATGTCAAATCAGAAATAGAAATAGTAATTTATTTCATAGCAGTTATATATAGTGACAACAATATAATGATAATAACAATAAGAGCATAAGTAAAAGTATCATTATATAATATTCTAAGAAGATAAACTAGTCTTGAACTTTGTAAATCCTTAAAGTGTATATATCACTATCAAGGGACTTGGTCTGTTAGAAAGAGATTTTGAAAAAGAAGAAAAATATCATTTGTTTCATTAAATAACTCTTTTGGTTGGTAAGTAATAAAGCTTTTTCAAATATGCAAATTACCAATCTTGTGACGTCAAAGTCGGGAATCCAAAGGGAAAAATTACAAAACAACTGTTATCTCTTTAACACGTGTTTGTGTTTGTGTTAAAGTGTAGAGTTTCAGGATCAATGATCTGGTATTTCAAGAAATATTGACTGTTTTGTAATTTTACCCTTCTAATCTGAAAAATGTTTGAAAAATAAAGTAAGGTATAGTGGTTTGAAGTCGTTCATATAAAAACTGCAAAGAGTAATAATTGTAACAATAAGTAGCTATCTTCTGGTTGTACTGCTGTATGCATATAATAATTATTTATAACAAAATAAGTACTCATAAGCTAAGGTTACACAAAATCATGAAAAATCGGGGAGGGGTGGGATCAGATGTACACAGACTAAAAAATGTTGGGTTAGTATAACAAAGGCTTGTGTTTCTGATTTCAGTTGCGACAGTATGTATTAATGAGAAATCACAGCGCAGAACTCATGAAGGTCAATAAAGCCACAACAATGTTTAATTTGAATGAGTCATAGTAACTTCTACTAGACTTAATTGTTGTGTTACTGAGTTTTACATGCAAATACACACAATATTACTGCTTACTCTTTGGTGCCAATGATAGTCTGTCTGGAGGAATATGTGCAGCCATATTTGTAATAGCCAAGCAAGAACTTCCATACATCTTTCCTGATTGAGTTATCTACACCCTAGCAGACATAACACAGACCAAAATAATTAACAATTATTCCAAGAGTGTGCATTGGATATGAAATGGTAAATAGCCAAAGAGGCGCATAGCGCCTAGTTGGCTATAAATCATCTCATATCCAACAAGCGCCAATGGAATAATTGTTTTATCAAATCTAATTAGTTTTCTAAACTCTTCCATACTTAAAAATAATAGCTAAATTTTATTCAGAACCTATTTATTTGGCTTTGCAAACACTACAGCCAGTTTCCATATTTGGTGAACTCCGAATATGAGCTGATAATCGAGATTGAATGAACCAATCAGAATGCGTGAATCGCAATATTCAAGATTGAAAATTTAATAATAACTAATAATGAGCTCGCTTGGTAAGAAAACAATCATAATGATGATGATTTACATTGATAAAAATTTCAAGGTAATTATGCAGGGACTAAATAAATAATTCTTATGTCTGAAATGAATTTGGCAACCTTATTGTTGCCATTTTTGACACATTCAAGTAATTTATTATACAGCTATAACACTTAGGAAATTTTAAAAATCTGTTGTGCAAATGCCATTTATTATAAAAGCACATATTTGTGACCATAGGTTAGAATCGTGTGCAGCCCAGATAACCACAGGATGAATTATACAGATTTCAGAGATAAGAATAAACACGTCTTTTGCTATATGTACATGCAAAAATTACAACAGCATGAAATTTGCCTTTAAAATAGGATTAATAGTTAGAAATAGATCACAAGAAATCACACTACGTTGAAGCACAAAGTGAGTCTTTTGTTATTTACACACAGTCTTGAAAGAGAATTTTTGACTCCCCCTGGATACAGTACTAATCCATCGCAGTTTACCATACAGTAGTAGCTGGTACTCATTTACACAGTTAAGTTGACTATAAAAACAAGTCTGAAACTGGTTATAGTTATAAACTAACTGATTTAAATATAGTTTACATAATGACACATTCACACAAATGCAATGAATGATATAACTAGTAAAGTATTTGAGTGACAGAGCTGTTACTACAGGTAAAAACAATGGTTTTAAAGAGTTTTTACTTTACAGTTCTTAAAGCTATTTCAATCTAATAGTTATGTGACAGTGGAGACAAAAGCATGATTGTACAGTCTGTACCCCTTTAAATATTCTCTCGTGCAACTTCTTTATGTTAAGAACCCTGCCGCTCTTGTCAAGCATGGTTCTCCACTCTTCCTCATTCATAGGAGATTCTCTTTTGACTTCTGGTAACTCACCAAGGTCTCTCTTGAAAATAAAACAAATTTAAAAAGCCTGTTAATATGTAGCTGTTAACAGGTTTTCTCATGTAAGGTTTAAAGTTAATCAGATTAGCATTAATACTTATAAAATTGATAATTATGACGCTTATAATTGTTGATTAAAACCAGATTAAACCTAAATTAAGGATCATAATTTTATAATCTATTACTGGATTACAACAATCATTAAGATTAATATTATTTCAATTAATATTAAGCTGAGTTGTCCTGTTAAGTGCATGTAGTCCCCTCTAGGCCCTAAGCTCGCTTAGTCAATGAGGGAAGTTAAAAAGTGGCAAGAATGTAAACTTACAGGTGTTCTAGTTGTAAGTAATGTGTACTAAATTAAAAAAAACATAGAATAAAAACCAGGAAATGAAACCTGGTTCTGTTTACTTAGCACCACCCTTGGAAGAAAACCAAAAAAATCAAATCATAGGAAAATAACAAATAAACAATAAATAACAATTATTTCTACAATACCTTTTCTGGCAATGCATGGTTTACTGGCCTGCAAGAACCTAAATCTTCAAATTCAGCATCTTTTCGCAGACTGATGGGCAATGGGATCTGGGAAGTGGTTGGCTCTTGTTCTTTCTCATTTCCACTTTGCACCATGTCGTCAAATATGTCTCTCACTACTTTGGTCACTTTGGGTAGTGCATCCATTCCATAAGAGTATGCATAGTTTAATATTTTCTGTGTGAAGCAAGCCCAAATTTTTTTTTATTGTTTCTCATTTCATTGCATATTTGGCCATGTATAAGTCAAATCTTGAACACCAAAATGTACCTCAAGAATACAGAATTGAATTATACACAGATTGAAAATGGTAAATTAGAACTGACAGCAGATTTCAAAAATATTAAAAATTAATTTTGATTGTCCGTCTAGTAACATCATTAGCTGAAAACATCAAATTTTACTCAATATAACGAAGTTAATTATAACCTTTGAACCTTAGCTTGTCAGAGCCCTGAAACATTTGCCGTACAATGTGCTCAATATTTATTTAAGACTAGTTAATAGTTATTGGATTCATCTTCATAGTCCTATAAACTTACCGGCACATATGAAGATGACTGCCCATCTGTGTAGAGTTGTAACTGGTCAAATGACTTCCTTAAAGCTTCATCATCATCATCAACTATGTACAGCTTTGGATTCTTGGGAGACCTTATGCAAAATTAAATAAACGCAAAAACTCCCTTTTTAAGTCAAAATTCATTAATAGCTGTTATAATACACAGTTGAACCAAAATACCCAAAACCTTTTTTGTTTTTCAAGTGAGATTACTAGGTGGATAAAATGCTTGTTGTCTCATTTGCATCTTATTTTGCATGGAACAGGAATAACAGCTGCTTGGGACTGCAGAAACCTAGTAGCCATTCACCAAGCAAGTTTCATATATCAAATAAAGAAAAGAACTAATTAATTGCTTTTAATTAGAAGAATAAAATATACCACATGACATCACAATATCAGTATATAAAGTCAAAGGTAAAAGCAACCTGTTATCTTATGTGTATTGTGATTCTTTCTGCTTTTTTGGTACACATCAATGCATCCTTCTGAGAATAAGACTTAGAAGTTCTTATCAACTAGAAACTTGTCTAGTTGTGGTGTCACTCAAACTGCAGATACACAAGCATTGATGAGTGAAAAAAGGTTCAAATTTATGATGCATAGATGAAAGAATCAACGGATACTTTTAGTAGCAGTAAGTAAACAAATACCATGGAAACATTCACAGAAGATACTTACTTTGTCAACCACAAGTACCTCTGAAGTGTACTGATCATCTCTCGTATGCCACCAGCGTGAAAGTGCAAGGCAGGAAGGGTTGTCTCATCTTTCAGAATGAACACTACATACGACCATGACAGTTTAGGGTCTGATCGACGAATTGATTTCAAATCCTTGGTGTTGAAGAGGATGTCATATTTTGCTTTCTTTTCTAGCTGCTTTTCACTGTCACATTCTGAAAGGAAGAAAGGGGCAATTATTATTTGTTAAAGGAACTTGGGATCATTCCGATGGGTAGTAGCTCCCCTGGGCCCAACTTAATTATTTTTATAATGGGGGGGTGGGGAGGAGGGGAGAGAGAAAGGGGGCACAAAATTTCTTTTGGTCTGAAATTTTGGCTTAAAGGGATTTTTTGGGGTCTGTGAATTAGGCAGGGGTTAATTTGAGTTGGCAAATTTGGCCAGGATTTTTTTGCATCTCGTAATCTGGAGCAGTGCTTACAATATGTAATTTTGACTTAAATGATTTAGACTGTATGTAATTTTGACTTAAATGATTTAGGGATTTCTTTTGGGCATGCAAAAAGAGTAGGGATTTTTTTTGTGTGGTCGGGTCTTTTAAGGCAGGGATTTTTTTGGGTATAAAATTTGAACCTCCCACATTCCCCCTAAACTCTTTAGTTCTTTTAGAGTTATACTGCTTATTTTAATTTCTATAACATCATAACAAAATTTGATTTGGCAATGTTTTGAGGCAGCCTTTTTGCACAGAGCCCCTCATTAAATTAGTGCTCAGTTTCTTAATTCTGAATCTAGTCTCTCACACACTTCTTCCAGTTATATCTGTCCAATCAAAAGTTTAATAGTCATATTCTTTATTGTTCATGACTAACGAGTAATCGATGTTTGTCAAATTATGATAACTTACAGTACCTTCAGGTTTACTCTGTGTGACCAAATTCCACTCTGAGAAGTCACTGTTATCAAACTCAAACTCATACTCTGGAAGACTTGATGGGGACCAGTCAACAAAGGAATTGTTATCCTGCAGAAAAGCAATTGAATGCAAAGTTTTATACAGTAGTGTATGGTAACTTTTGGACACATGCTAGAAAAAATTGATCAGCTCAACACTCACAGTTTCTGTTCAGTTAGTGAAGTGAAGGCCTTGCTTAAATCCTTTATATAATATTGTAACAGCAGCAGTTCAGAGTAAAGAGAACAGTCAAGATTGTCCCAAATAAAACTAATACTATCTATTTTATAAACTTTTTATTAAGTGAAATTTTCCTTAAATAATATGGTAAAACTGATCATTTTTTCAATATTCTTTTTGAATCAGATTTATCATAAACTAATGAGATTTGGTTACATGTGTACAGTTCAATACATTCAATACACATATAGTTCACAGTTTATACTGTGCAATGCAAAAAATTAAGGTTTTAAGATATTTAATTAAGAACATTTCAAAAACCTCAGTCATACAAGCTAATCCTGGTTCCAGTAACTCACAAATGATATCAAATTGAAAGCCTTACACCAAGTACCAAAAGCTCATGCCAAAACCAAAAAAACTCTCACCAAATAAACACTGGTGCAAGCCTTTTGGAAAATTAATGCCCACCAACTTTCATTGGACAAAATGCCTATATGGAGTCAATTTAATCAAAGATTATGAATTTTATATAATCCTATCATCAGGGACTGGTCATTATTTATCGCTATGGGGAGGGGGGGGGAGCTGATGCAACTGCCTCCATAGTTATGTTTCACTTCTTATTCACATAGAAAGATTATGATGATGGTGATGTTATTGATGTTGACACAGACAATCATGACAACAATAGA
>JAOBAT010105568.1:0-12346 GCA_026413305.1 Hydrozoanthus tunicans
AGGTTTTTCTCTCTTTCGGGAGAAACAGAGGACTGAGACGGGGGGGAGGGGGGGGGGGGTACTCGGGGGTTAAAAAAGAGTTGGGGCGCGTGATAGTAGGACGTTCGCCTAAGAACTTTTGGCTTAACTTTTTACTCCGCACGCTGGCTAAACACGGGACTGCAGGCAGTACAAAAGCCTTAGGTTTTCAGCCTTAAAAAATACCAGGCTCTTGATTTAACACCGAATTTCCTTACCATCCCTTAAAAATATTTGAAAGACAATTTAAACCCCAAATTAAACATAGGACAGTCTTACCCAGTACTACCCTGATATAGGGAGTACCCTCCTTTCCCCTTCCTCTCCCGGAGACTGTGAACGAGACCAACAGCTTTGTCACTCACCTACTAGCGGGTGGATTCCATCAATGAAAGTAGACATTGAGCGCCTCTTTCGAGGGCGGCCTTTTGTAGTTGAGCTGTTCGCTATCTTGAGCGATTCTGCTTCCTCTTGTAATAAAACTTCATAGTCAGCTTTACAAAATATCTTTGTGTTCCTCATTCCAAAGTATTCTCCGGTTGCTAGGATACGCTTACAGCGCTCACAAGAGAAACAGCCGATGTGATACACTTGATCGCGGGCGCGCATGACTAACTCTTTACTAGAAATTCCTTGGCTGCAAGCGGCACATTTTTTCACGGAAAAGCGTCTAGGATAAAGAAGACCACAACGTGAGATTGGTTAGGATTTCTAACGAACGGAGTTGTAGCAAATAACTTTGATGAAAAAAAAAAAACTTAAAGAAACAAAAAAAAACTTGAAAAAAACAAAAACTTAGAAACGAGAAGCTAAACTGGACATCAGGTCGGCAACAAAGTTGCTTTGAAAGTACAATATCGGAATTTTCAGTTTTCAGTCTAAGAAATCCGTGTTCCTCTGCTCTCCCGAAGAAAATATTCCCGTTCCTTATTAATGCTTTATTTAGCATTCCTTATTCGCATTCAGTATACTTTTCAGCAAAATATCCAATGTTCACTAGTTCTCGAGCACGACGTTCAATATTCTGCTTCTACTCCTGTAAACAGTAAACACTCACGTAATTAAATTAAGAACCTACATATAGGCTGACGTTTTGGAAATAAAGCCTTATTATATAGGAACCTGTTCAGCCTGCAAACAGGATCTTATTTAAAGTTAGTTAACTACAAAAGCAGGTACCGTTTAAGAGAAAAAAGACATACTATGCGTACAACACAGTTACCCATTGACTACCAATTAAGTTGTCTACAAGTCCAGCTCATATCAAGACCCAGAATGATGGGCCAATGCAAACCTGCCTCAGAGAGACCTACTCAAAAAGGAGATTCAGTGTTACGTCTAAGAAAACACAGTTCAATGTAAACCTGAATTGTCGGCGGCGAAGTGGCCGAAGGGTCGCAGTTCGAGCCCCGGTCAGACCTTTGTGTTGTGTCCTTGAACAAGACACTTTACCTGACTTTGTTCCAGTCAGCTCAACTGTATTAATCAGTACCAGTTTTGCTGGGAGCTAACCTGTGGTAGATTAGTGTCCTGCCCAGGGGGAATCAAAGACTCTCATCCACTTAACACTACAGAAAACGGAGATAGGCGCCGGCCCTATGGCCTTAGCCTCGAGAAAGGATTTAGGTTAGCTTAGCTTAATAATCCTGAAAAATACAAGTCTAATCAAGAACCTAAGCATCTGATTTCTAAAAAAATCACCTGAGATATAAAAAAACTTATAATAGTACAGTTTCTTATAGGCGGGTGTTTACTGTATGGTAGATAAGGACTTCGGCCGGAACCAAAACAAGTCCTTACTAATTCGCTTCAAAACGCCAGTAACAAGAAGGAAACTTCTAAAAGCAAGGTTTCTTTCAATCAGTAGAAAAATATCTTACTTCCGGTTCAGATTTTAGGGGAAGCATTTTTAAACCTCTTCTTATGACCAGTTATGGCTCTGCGCGTATACTCATCGACAACTATAAAACAATTTTGATTCTTTGGCGATAAATAAACGGTACTTCGGGGAACTAAAAGTTTTGGGATTAATGCAAGAAAAAAATAAACAAGTTGTTGAAACTAAAAGACGGCAAAGATTACATTAATTTGTATACTAGATTCTTCATTGGAAATTATACCGCAAGTTTTCTCGGTTAAGAGGCGGCCCTAACTACACACGCATGCGCTGTAAGTACGCGTTACATATTAATAAAATGTACGAGTACTAAGGGAACCACAATGAATGTAGCATGAACGAACAAAAATCGTCGAAAATTGGGAAGGTTTTTTGTATGAACTTGCACCTAAAATTAACTGAGCAGAAACAACCTTTCAATTTTCATTCTCGAAAAAGCGACATCAAAAGAATACCGAAAATATAAAGTCATATATTGTTCGTCAAGTGACTAAATATATTTGGCACGGAAAGAAAAGCTATTTCAACTTTTTAATGCATTAGGAAAAATTTAGCTCCTTAATTACGAAAAAGCAACTTTCTTTATAACGCTTTGAGCGGAAGAAAAGAGATACGATTTTGACGACAGCCGTTGTTTTTGGCTTTAATTAAATTCATTGGCGTATCAAACCCCTTCAAAAGTAAACGAAATGGGCGTGGAAAATGTAATGAGACATTCAAGTCGCGGAAATGGCGAATCAAAAGAAAAAGGCGACGGTAAACAATGGACAGCTTTTGAACAAACAAGTGTTTTTCAAAATTTAAGTCCAAAGCCACGCCGTCGGTAAATTCACTCCCAACGCAGTTTTTTTCGCGGTCTTGCCAATTGCTTCTTTCGTTGTTTTTTGTGCCAACGGTAGAAAATTCCTGCTTAAAATAGCTGTTGTTTTATAAAGCGATTTTAATCTTTACCAACACAGAACGAAAAGGTGGACTATTGTTTGTAGTTTGTAATTGCGAGGCTTTATTCTGTTTATCGGACGGGTTTATTGCACAGATGGCCGTCTGTTTCTTGAATATGTGAAAACAATCAGGCATAATAATATAACGCAAGATCAAAGTAGAAGCTTGTGTTTGTACAAAAAAACTTCAAAAAACTGTCTTTCTCTCACTGTACTAACGTCATATTTCATTTCATGTAACTAAGCTACCAAAATTGCAACCAACTATCCGACAGCACGGTTGTCAAATATTTACGCAGAAATAACACTAATAAAAGAAAAAATATCAATCTAGTACGTTAACAGATTTTTATCAGCTCCGGTCTTCAATTCAGTTTTTGTATGAGAGATCGGTTGCAGCGATTACTAACTACTGAATTTGCCCAACAGCTCTTTTATAAGGGATAGCTTCACAACACGGGAAAAAAAGGTTTTTACAGATATATAAGCGTTAAAACTAACCGGGTAGGAATATGGACGCACATATAATTATATGTTTATGTTTAAACATTCAGAAAACCGACATTACATTCGCTTTATTGAAAACATTCGTTCGCTGATATGGAATTATTTCCGAGCGGGCACTCAAAATGACTAGTGACTTTTTGAGATGAAATTTTGACAGACTTGAAATTATTTAAAGAAATTTTCAATGACATCTTTGTGTGAAAGAAGCACAGAATACCGCTTGTGTTAATAAAGATAAAAAGGGACAGGTATCCGTGTTAATGAAAAATTTGACAGAGTCGACAGCGAAGTGGATGGAGCTGAGGGTAGGAGAAATATCAGCATCAGTGTAGATTGCCCTCGCGTGCCAAACTGTAATCGACTTCGCTTGTACGTGTTAAAAAAATTAAGAGAAAAAGGAGAAACGCTGCTTAAGAAACAAAAAAATTAATGTGGAAAGCCATTCGGTTGGCTGGAACTCAACACGAGATTGCTAAACACTGTAGTTTCGAATAGAACTGATTATATAACTTGGCGAGCCGGTGAAAAAGAAAAGATATTAGTGTTCAACGAACTAAATTGTAAAATTAAACAATTTCTTTTGTTACATGAAAATTTTGAGCAGCCTTTTATAATTTCGTTTAGCAGCTTAAACGTCATACTCGGCAAGCATTTTATTTGGGAATTTCTTGCTCTTTTTCGCACAGATTTATTGGCTAATTGGTCAAGAGATGACTTTTCTGCAAATAAACTTGGCAAAATCTACTTAGGTAACAAGTGCATAGAAGTTTCAAATATCACACTACGAAACAATTTTTTCATGGTTGACATGTAGAAGCTAGAAAAGGTTGGTTTGAAAAAGCTAACGAAGTTATCACATTTCGGTTTGGATCCAGATATTTCTACTCGCGGCAACACAATCAATATAAAACTTTACAAAAATTTAGCAATGAAACCTGTATTCCGTTTTTCGCACTCTCGCGTTATGGCACCTTTCATACAGACGGTGGGAATGGAAGTTTTTAACTTCACGTACTTTGCAAAATTAAAATTGCGATTTACTGAAATCAAAAATATGAAATATGCCGTTCAGGGCTGTAATTAACTTGTCATATTTCTGGTTTTGTACAACCTTAATAGTTACCAAAATTTTAAAGAAAGTTTACCCGTTTTTCACAATAATGTTTTGAACATTTAACAACAATACCGTTGTCGTTGAACTAAGATTGAAGTAACAGTTAAAACTTGATTAGATTTTACAGCTAAGGACTAAATCGTCCATTGAAACTTCATCAAAACTATATAGTCTACCAAAAAGGTCAAACCTAAGCGAATTTCTTACCGATAATAATCTTCTCGACATAAAATAACCCCATCTCTTGTAAAACATGTGAGCTCGTTATGTAGCTGCAGATCACACTCGCTGCATTTGAGGCAGTCGACATGCCAACTTTTATCAACGGCCATTAAGTAGAATCTATCGGTGATTTTTATTCCGCAACCGGCACAGATGCAGAAATTGTCTTCCCCACTCATCGGCTCAATAGTAGGCATACTCTGTTGACGAGAAAACGCATATAAGTGACCGCTATTTAATATCAACTTCAATTCAAATCATATTAAACTAAATTAAATGAAATCAAACGATGTGGCAGAATTTCTTTTGCGTTATTTATGAGTTGAAGTTTGTGTTCTTTTTGCTTCTTCGATCTTGTGCCAATGTATTCTCGAAGTCTATAATCAAATACTACCATTAGGCATTACCTATAGTCTTCTTCAATCTTAAGAATTTCATTCAAAGTGTCATTGTGACTTATAGACACAACAATAGTCGAATCTTTGGTGTTAAAAGCGTCTTGCTTTTGAAAGCGTTTAGATATGTTTTGCTTCAATATCAAAATAACTTAACTTGAAGATCTTAGGCAAAGTGTTTACAAAAAAAAAATTCAAAAATTACGCGAGTAAGTTTTTTTATTATTTGTTCTAGTCGAAATAATATTTCTCTGTGCTTAATTTCATTCAATAAGCATCTAAGCACATATTATATAAATTTTCGTGAGACCGAAAAACCGCGTCTTCATTAGTCTTTAGGAAAATGGAGCCTACATGAAGGGAAACAAGTTGGGCACAGAAGCACTTCTTAGCCTGTTACTTTAATAGCTGGTCAAGTGGTGTGGCCCTGTAGTTCGAGTGAAGAGTCTTACAAGAACACGACTAATTGCAACTTTCAACTTGCAACTCTATTAAGCCAACGCAGTTGCTTCTCGCTGACTTCGAACATTGTGCCTACACTAGGCTTGTTCTAAACGAGCAACCGGCGTTTCGTGCACATAGCACTTACCTGCTCTTCAACAAGTTTCTTCGATTCGCATTTTAGCCCATAAAACGCAATCTTGCCTGTTATGTGCCCGGCAAACAATCTTTAAAACTAATGCTATTGTACCTACTAACCAATCACTGTGCCGCGCTAGAGAAGATTGACACGTACACGAAAATGTAGAGTGTGTCGCAGTTCATTCTATACCGTACCTTTTTTCAACGTTTCCGTTTTTATGCGATTTGTTTGCATAAATGAGATTATTGAATGAAAAGCCGGGACGAAATGACACGGTTTAATCAAGAAACGAACAGAGACGACAACTACTAGCTATAAGGGGTTCGAGAACAACAGCGTGTCGGATTAAAGGGTTGTGAGAATCAACGTATGCTAAGAGAAGTTGGCTTTGTTGCTAAAAGGCCTACTGTTTAGGCTGCTTAAAGAAGACAATGGCCTAAAGAAAAAGCACTTTTCCTCCTAGCCAACACGCTTATAGCATAAAACAATACTTCTTAACTGTATAAAGTAATAAAAGCCGGTTTGACATGTGTAAAATCAAATCAAATTGTTTACGCAATGAGCCTATTGTCGAACAGTCTACACCAATTACATGTTGGTTGTCATTCAAAAGTATCGGCTGTCCGTGTTTTAGTCTGTCTCCAAGATTAGCAAACAAAATGATTTAATCTTTTCTATCGTATGTGGAAAAACCCAAAGGCTAAACTCGTTATTGTTTTTTTTTATAGATAGCGTTGTTCCTAGCGAACAAACTTAGAAACAAAACACTTTTTGCCCAAGACTTAGATGTTCAAAGCTGTATTTCAATGTTTTTTTTCCCGGTAAATTAAAAGTGAATAGGCGAAGCGTATAGCCATTAATATTACAAATCCAAAGTGGAACAAGACGGCTCTATTTGGCCGCACTCTGCTTGGTTCGGCAAAGGTCCAAGTAGGTTTTTAAACTACTGTTTGAAGGTTTATCCCTCTAAGGCCCTAATGAAATTAACTTTAGTGTGGACTTGTGAACAGTAAAACAGGTAATGTGGGGGAAGTGAAACTGTATATATTGACGCGGTACTTTATTAAAAAAAACCTCCTACAGTAGAACAAACACCAGACCTATGGGGGAAAACAGAGAAAGTGATATTCACAACAACAAAGGCAAAAATAAACATTTGTCCTCAGAAATTAGAAGCACGCTTTAGTTCTTAGAAAAATCCGAAGGTCTAAATTTTCTTCGATTTGTTTTTAATTTCGTTTTTCCGGCTTGCTGGAAGTCTGTTATCGGGAAACACAAACATATAAAAAACGAATTTGAGTTATAAATTCCCGCAGTGGGAAAAGCATTTGCGCTCATGTGTTTTTGAAACTGGGGTTGTTTCTGACTTATTCGCAATATTATTTTTCTTGGGAGAAAGATTTAGAAAAAGAACTGAAATTGCCCCTTTAAGACTATCACAGCTCGAGTTTCCGAAATCCAGTCGCATCTGCACAAAGATACACAAATAGAATGGCACATCAAAAAACTCGTATTTCTCTTTTAATTTGTACGAACTCGATATCACTCAGAAGAAAACTTTACTAAACCACAATTCTGAAGTATTTAAATCTCTTTTGCTCAAAACTGAGTAGTAGCGAATTATCTTTCCTCGAGTTGGAAACATAATTTTTGTTTGGCTAGCACGCCTAAATAATAAAATCAAAGTTCTTGTCACTCGTTTCGATAAATAAGTCTTTTTTCGCGTCGTACAAAATATTAATATTGAACCAACTTGAAACACTTTCGAAAATCTTACTCAACCAATTTAATGCAGCTTAGAACTAGTACTGTTATCAACGATTATCTCCAAATGCAAACACCGAAGATAAATTATCGCTCATAAAAAGTAAAAAAATCCTATAATTACCTCGGTGTATCCCCGCTGCAGCATGCTTAGCGATATATATCTCATGTGCTATACGATTCATACAGTCACAGACACCGAGCATGTCACAGTATACAAATTTTAGTGTTCCAATGTTCGTTAAAGGGCGAATGAATATAGTTCAGCGATGTAAAGCCCAGTCCATTATCTCACTGCATTAAGGAAATTTGAGTCATTAATGGACCATTTACGAAATTTGACCAAAACGAAACAAGTTGAACGAGCAGTGCTCATTCGCAAAGGCAAGGTACAAAGTCTTGTACTCTGAGTTTCTTTAAGTCCAGTCGAATGAAAAAAAAAAAATAAAAAACTAGTACGCTACCCTTTACTCTTTTCGAGATCTATTGTTTAATCGATTGGCTTGCAGAACTGGTAGAAATCTTTTTATACCTTACCTGAAGTCGTTCAATTTTGGTAAACGGGTATTTTGGAAGTAAGAGGTACTTGATGGTGCCTCTAAAACACTACGTACAAGGATCTCCGCCTTAAGCACAACACTACACCTCTTCTTACAAGGCAAATACTTTGCGGTGAGAGCAGATGCGTTGTTGAACCACGGGAGCCCCTAAAAAAGCTTGCCCCTTTTATTAATATGTCTCAGTATTGTCATACACAAGTCCATATGGCGGGCCTACCGTCAGGTCCAGCTGATAAAGTTTTAATATCGCCAATCGTGATAAAAACAGAGGCCGCAGGACCCACTTATATGATTTCAGACTGATTCAGGAAGAGCAGCTCTGCCCTTGATATCTAATGAGTGACTGAATTGTTCAGATAATGAATTTCCGCCCGCTTTTAACTCGAAAACGTATCTATATGTACGAATTTATGTTCAACTCACAAAATACTTGACTTAAAGGCGAGGAAAACACACGAGTGCACGTGGCGGGCAAAATCTGTCATTGTACAGTGAGCTTTGTTTCCGCTCGTAGGGAACTTTTTATTCAAAGCGAACACTTAGGAACAATAGTGTTTACACGCAATCCTTGCTAGTATTGTTGCTACTCTTAGCAAGTTATTGTAGCCGACAAACACTGCTTTTCGCTATTTCAAACCGATTTTACTGAACAAAGAGGAGCGCTTAAAATGAAGAAACAGCCATGCATGTTAATTGACTAGCTTTTCATTCAAGGCAATGGCCTCGTGAAGTTAAGTATGTGCATTAAAATATTTTTGATACAGTTTAGTGGATGCAGGCGTGCCCCAGTTGATCACTAGCGCGGTAATCTACTACAAAGCCACGCAGGCACAAGAATGTGGCGGACAGACCCCGCGATCATGTGTTCTAAACTGTCTATTCAGTTCTTCTATAACTTTAAAGTTAAACAAAACATCAACACAATTAGTTGTTCGATCAGCCTTCGAATTCTTGCAGTTTTCAGAGTTTTTGGTTTTCTATCATGATAAAAGTTCATTACGACCATTAACACGGTAGACCGCTTGTGTTTACCAGCAGCCAACCAAGAGAGAGGGAAAAAATTAACAGAGAGTATTTAATTGAAGGATATACACGAAATAAATTTGAATGAAGTAGCTTTGACTAGTTTAATTGCAATAATTTTTTTTCTTCTTTAGGACTCTCTTCCGCAGTCTTCACGAAAACCCTTTGCCTTTCCGAATGACGAGTTTTCCTTATATCGCCGCGTCGAAAAACTAATTAGAGCCTCCGTGAATTTGGTTTTACTTTGATATTCTTATGCAAACCACAAACATATATGAAAACTCTATGACAAAGCGCTTAAACAAAGGTTTCTTGTTTTATAAGTTCTTCTGTACAGATTTTTCATATTTCGAGCCATATGTCGCGTGGTCGCACGCGCCATAAATATAGAGCCGCATCGTCAAAAGTGCCCGAGGACAGTTTAGCCCAAAGTGATCGACTGATTTCAAAACTTTGCCTAAAACAAAAAAGGGTCTAACACAGAGATGAGTATGAATCATTTACTTAAATTCTAGAAGTTTTCTTTTATCAAGGAAAATATCTCGGCTCTTGTACATTTTCTTCGTTAATGGAAAATAAACAGTGCGTCCGGAAAGTGCTGAGAGATAATCAAACTGATACAAGAATCTTTGTACAGCAACGGTTCATAACATTCAAGTGAACAAAGATCAGCTTATAACAAATACGAGGATAAAAAAGAATTAATTACCGATTTTGTTGACACTAAAAATGCCGAGATAAAGCGTTTCTTTATAAAACGATTTACGTTTTGTAAACGCTTAGCAATGGTTTTAATACTTCGGGGAAAACTTTAGAAAGCTCGTCTAAAAAATATTCTCGATTCTATATTAATTAATAAATTATATACTTTTAATTAGCTGTCCACAAATTGTCACATTTATTTCAACATTTCAGCTGTGTGTGTTGCAGGGCGAAGTTCCACCTGGTAACTGGCACAAACAAAATAATCTAATTAGACGACCGATCCATTACCATATATTAAAATGAAGAAAAAACTAAATTCAATTTTATCAAACTTGCCTCTAAATTGACGTATCTGCTGTAATCCCGTACAGTGATTATTTTGTGGACGTCGCGTCTAGCGCATTTACTGACACTTCATAAGCAAATGTTTACTAGCGAGTTTCTACCGACACTCAGTATTAATAGAAATCCTTTTGTGAAAAAAGAAATGATTAAAAGATAACACAAAAAAGATAGTGAACTTAAAGAAATCTAATGTTTGCAAAAACTGTTCACGAAACTTTTGAGTAATACAATGATATAGTTATCTTAGGAAATTATGCGTTGCATGAATTAGCTCCTTCAAAAAACAATCGTTATATACTGATAAACTCTACAGATTTCAACTTATTTTTTTTCTTTTTGTAAAACCGGGAGTTCTTAACCAACAGTCTACCGAAAGTCATTTCATTCGAATGATAAAAACGAGTGGTTTAAATAAAGCTTTGAACACGGAATCCGTTTCATACTCGTTTTTGCACTTATTCAACAAAGCTTTATTCTCGTCAACTCGGTCTACTTCTCAACTGAAAGAGTCTAAATTCTGTACTCGTAAAATAAATTTCTTGAAGGTTCGCTGGGGTTTTCTACTTTAACGTGAAAAGAAAGCAGATGTAGAATAAAAAGTTGTTTATTCAAGGTATGTGACACGCAAAGAAAAAAAAAGAAATACTTCATTCTAGACATTTTTTTCATTGTAAAAATACTCTTTCTTCAAATGTTGTTATGAAGTAGTTTCCGTTTGTGTTGTCGCTCCCCATAACATCGACTTTAGATTTTATGAAACGCTCAATTGTCAAAGCGAGAAAATTGACCACCACATCAAAACCTTACATAGAAAATTCGTTTCGTGCTGGGAGCAATAAATCGCAATTAAATTCAAATTTGAGGCTGACATGTAAACATCTCAGTTCAAATGCGAATATTTGGTTTATTTACTCTTCTATCAAGAAAAAGTAGCAAATTTCAACGATACTTGAATAACTGCGATAAGGGTGGCTGATTTCTTCGCTTTATCCGACCATCTGACGAATGTTACAGTGTTGCTTTCATTCAGACTGTAATACCACAAAGTGTGCTTTGAACAAATTTAGACCGCACTGTGTAATGATCAGCTTTTTAAAAGTGACTGAAATTCAATTTTATGACAAAACATATGTTCAAAATCCAACCGAGCTTCATGAGGCCAAAACATTTTCAGAAAAACATTAACAAACGCTTTAGAAATAGAAGAGTCGGAAGTACTCGACAATTATTTGAGAAAATTGAATCATAAAGAAAGTTCACCAGCGATTGCAAACTTTCACAACTTCTTTCGTCCTTTGCATAAAACACATCGTGGGTGTACGTATAATTGCACAAAAAAAAGCAAACTAAAATTCGATCATTTTGTCCACTGAAATAAACATTTAAAACTCTGGATTAATTCGGTGTTCAAGTAACAAATCTAAGAACTTCACTATGCTTACTTAAGTACCGGGTTTGAAAAAATTAAGTTTTTGTACTTGCAAAAGCGTAACAAGTCCTTGAACATCGACTACATACTCTTTGTACAATCTCGCGAAGCCGAATGTCTGAGTAATTTGGATGCTCTAAATCTAAATCTAGTATAATTTAGTCGGCAAAATCCTAAGGTACATTATGCCAACTTAAAATAAATTTTAAATTTAAAAAATACAAATATATTGTAGGATTTAGTTAGTTATGAAATAAAACTGAAGTAGATCAACTTAAAAAGCTTGTTGCAAATCGAGTAAGCCACAAGTTTGTTGTTCAATGTTCCAAGAGTGTCTTTAATAACAAACTCACACCACACGACATTTTCTAGCTACTTAGTATGTAAAGGGGTTCCTGTCTATTAGAATCATGATCAATTGGTTAATATGGAGCTAGTAAGAAGGTTAAGTCCTTGGCACTGATATCACATGCACACATTTGTAAAAGGAATATTGCTGTGATTTGCAAAATTATATTTTTTCCTATCATTTATAGAAAGTTAACAGTTTTTCTTAAGAACAAATTTCTCTGACTATTTCTACCCAGAGACCTGACAGCGGTCAAGTTGAAAACTTTCCGGTTTTCACCAACAAAACATTTTTAAGCAACCAAAAAAAATCTTATACATCAGTAAGAATAAAATATATTAGTAAAATATGTAATAAAATAAGCAATAGTATTAATAACACTAACATAACCAAAGAATGGTTCGTTGGCTTATGGGAGAGATTACTTCACTGGTACAAACCAAAGGGGGCAGAACTGGGAGGGAGCCGAGGGGGCCCTGCTTGGGGGGGGGGGG
>JAOBAT010105579.1:0-15272 GCA_026413305.1 Hydrozoanthus tunicans
ATCCGGGGTTAACACTCAAGCCCGGAGAGGAAGTGGGGTACTCCTTATATTCGGATAGTAGGTATGACCGTCGTAATTTTAGGGATAAAATTGCCAGTCCGGTATCTTTTAGGGGTTGTAAAAAGAAATCCAGTGTTGGATATTTTTAGAGTTCAAAAAACCCAAAGCTATTGGACTGCTTGCAGTCCCGTGTTTTAGCAAACGTGCCTACTGATAGGAAGTTTTAAAAGACGTCCTTTGGCAAACATTTTACTACGCGAGTGCCTTTTATTAACTGCATCACACGTTCACGACATCACGAAAGGACTTAGCGCCGACCAGCTAGCTACCCAGCGAAAAATTGCAGCTTTCAATTGGTATTTTTTAGGGTAATTTTAAAACCGAGAGGTATTTTTTAGGGTGGAAAATTTTTATCCTTTGGTATTTCTTAGGGTCTTTTGGGGATTTTTTCGACGGTCATCCCTCCCCTTTGACCCCGGTGTAACCCCCCCCCCCCCCCTCTCCGGGCACTCAAGTGGTTGATCATTAGTTAGAACAGCCATGGGCCAAACTTTTAATACTGCCTTGGGGAAAACCAGCCGGGACTTGAATCCACTGAGAAAATGAATGGTCTCTAAGTTCAACCCTCTGCTGTCGATCGGACAATTGTGCAGTGCATTGCAGATAAAGTACTGAGAGAAACTAAAATATTTCAAGCAAAATAAAGATTACGAGCTCTGACGGAAAAGACAAGAAAAAATAAAAAATACGAGACCTTGAGAAAATAATATATTGTACAGCGGTTGCTCTAGTGATAACAACAAACCAAGATGGCGGCCGACGAAGGCGAATTTGATGCAAACTGCCCTCTCCATTTTGACGAAACCAATTTTACCCAGTTGCCTTCTCAGACGAATATCTATGGTATGACAAAGATAGAAAGCGCGAGTCAGTGCAGTAAGATTTTATTGGCGTCGCTGCGAGGAGGTGTCGTTTGTGTGGACTACTCGAACCAGGCCCTTCAACCGAGAGCAAGAGAAATCCCGTTCACTTACATACCAGGTACAATTTTATGAACTACACTACAGTTAGAGACTGTGAACTTGAACAAGTTTGCATAGAGGCATTTTGTATACACCAATGTTTTTTGGGTACTGAGAAGTAAGAAAATTACGAGCTACATTAAAGTGCCTATAACACTAACAATTATTTTTGTTACCACCAAAAGTGTTTGGAAACTAAAGACGTTTACGAAAAGAATTTTTGAAATCTGTCGTATTCTCGATCTTTATACACATATATTTGAAGTTCAAGTTTTATTGGTTCATGAATGCGTTTTAAGGGGACTGGGTTATGACGTCATTCCAAGACATCTCTGGATCAAAACACAGCAAGATGGACATGAATGAATCAGAGAATTTTGATTCAGAAGTAGATTCCAACTCCTCATACAGTTCTCAGTCCTTTTGTCTCTTTGTGTTTAGAAAAGGCCTCATTTGCTAAATACTATCGGTTTGGAATGACTTCACAACCCAAATGTCAGAAAATTTTGCTAGATTGAGCAACTGTAGAAAAAAACAAATTGACCAAATATTGAATTTTTTTTTTTGCAGAAGTTTTTTAAATTGTATGTTCATGAAATGATTTTACTAGTTCAAGTACGGTTGTCGTAATGATATTATATTAGTTTTCACAAGTGTTCACATAAAAAGAAAATAACACATGGTTTATGAGAATTGTTAATTAATATGATCGAGTTATTTTGGCAGAACAATTTTATAGCAAAATAAAAATTTGGTGCCTGCCTGCATGCATGCATTAGGTTTCAACATTCCTGAAACAGTTATCAACAGCTGCGCAAATTGCATACTTTATGCCCTCCTTATCTCCCAAGCTATTCCCTCCCCCCCCCTCCCCCTTTCCACTCTTTCTCCACTTCCTCTCCCTTGCAACTTGTGATGACACTAGAAGGTTTGAACAAATAATAATAGATTATAAATTATTTGTTACCACCTTTGATTGCGAGATGTGCCTGTCTGGCAAAATATTTGCCTAAAGTTTTTCACTAGACTGGCGGAGCCTAGCTGCTATAGGTCTCTGCAAAAGATAGAAGGCAAATATTTTCCCAGACAGACTGAGCAAACAAGATTATTAACTAAAGATGTTCATTTCATGTATGGCTTCAGTTTTAGATTAGTAAAAGAGAACAAACAATTATCTCTGCACATTCGCATTAGAGAGAAAATTGGACCCATTTCTAGCCAATTGATCAGCGAGCAGGATTTGATTATTTCCCCCAAAAATTTGACTTGCAATTTAATAAAGCTTTTGATGTACTGTATATTTTTCTATTGCAATGTTAGAAACAGAAAACATTGATTCCTTTCCACAGGTGATGCAGAAATAGTGTCTGTCGATGCATTTAACAGAGGATCTGAAACAAGCAAAGGACTTGTAGTCGGAATATCCATTATCCTTCTCAAGGTGTAAATAACAATTACATGTGATCTTTAGAATTGATTTTGTTTTTTGGTAGCTAAGTTTAAGTAACATTTATTTTTGTTATCATAAAGTATTTTTAGTAGTCAAGGTACTGTTTAATTTGGTTGTAAACCTCTTAAAACATTTGATATAAACACTGTGAATATGAGTTTTATTCTTTATTTAAGCAATAAAGCACAATTCCTATGTCTATGTTCTTTTTATAAACAAGAGGGAATGCTTGAAGAATTAATAAAAAACTTGAAAGTAACAAGCCATCAGCATCTTTCTTTGAGTGTTTATAAGAAAGTAGACTTAGACTCAGGAAATGTATTTTATTTCTTTTATGAAATAACCAACAAAAAAGATTAATTACACAATAATGAAAAATCAAGGAGAGAAATAGTTTATTTTCTAAATCTTAATTCTCCTTACATGTATCCGAAAGCATGTCAATGTACTCTCTTGCAAATTTGGTTTTCTCAAGTTCTTGGCCAATCAGTATCTCACATTTATTATTATTATTATTATTACATTTAAAGACTAGTGCACTACGTGTATAAATTATATGCACAGATGCAGAATTGATTTAGTTCTCTTGTTTTATGGATTCACAGAGCAGTATTATTCTTGCTTTGGCTATGATTTGAACTGCTACTAGCTAACCATGACCTGGCAATACCGGTGCAGTGCTCCAACCAACGGAGCTATGAAGTCACATCTGTTTAGAGGAGGGCTCAGTTGCATGAAGCCTGGATAAGCTATCTGCAAGCTAATGGTCATCACTAAGAAATCAAAGATTGTTTGAATCTTTATTATTTTCTCTATCTCTGGTTGTTAAGTGAGTGAAAGACTTCTAAAGCATTGGTTTAAATGGTGTCAAATAACTTTCATTATAGCTTTACTGCATGTAATAGAAAGCACTTATTCGGCGGATAGCTTATCCAGGTTATTTGGAATTGTACCTTGGCTATATGCAATGACGCTATGACACAATCTTCATGGTTATGTTAGAAATTTAAGCAATAAGTGTTTATTGCAATTGAGAAGCCTGAAATGCAAATCCCGTTGAAGCAAAGTGCAAATGAGAAGCCTGAAAACATTTCAGGCTTCAACAGGGCACGAACTGGCCATGCAGTAACCTCTGGGATACCAGTTTGGGTGTGAATCCAATGCAGTCTGAATTTATTTTCTCTTTCACAAATGCTTAAATTGTGTACACAACTGCGAGGTCGTATCTTAACATCATTGAGTATTCCTACTATCTAGAATATACCTCACAGACAAGAGCAGTTTTTGAATATTTACTCAGCTGTGGAACCTGGCAATGAGTTTAACCTTGACAGCATTGCTCGTAAGTGTTTGTTGAGTATTGAGTATCAACTAGATCACCTTTCCAATTAAATTTTCAAATATTAAAACTACATTAGTTTACATATTCAAAATTAATACATAGAAAAAGTCTTTGGAACATACTTTAAGCAGTTAAAAAAAATTCTTTTGGTACTCAAGAAACAGTCAAGCTCATTCAAACAGACAAGAATGTTATCTAGAATTTAGTAATTTTGAACTCAGAAACATTTTGGGTAACAGTACGACTGATTACAAAAGTTGCAAATAAAGCAGTTCTAAACTAAATGACATATTTTGTTAATCAGATAATTATGTGTTCACTTATAACACTTTCTATGACATTAATTATTTTAGTAGTTTTCAAAAGAAGGAAATAAGAAGTTGATTTCTTGAAACTTGATGAGAGGTTATTGTTGACAAAACTCCCCTAACAACAACAAGTTGTCATTTTTCCAAAAACTTATATTTCCTTAATATTTTTATTTTTATGCAAAGTCATTTAAAACACGCCATCTGCTTTACCAAGCTGTATGTACACAATTCTAAACAATTAGCCTAGCAATTGGGTGGCCTGTGATTTGCCAAACTTAAAAGTTATAATAATTTATGTGGTTATTAACTGATTATTAATATAGTTAATTTACTGCTGCTTAGACATACTGGTTCAGTTCCTTTAAACTGTAAGCTGGTATTCTTTTGAATTACAAGTCTAATATATCTACCTCAGATAGATTTTAATAAATTTGATTTAAAATATAAAAGGCTGTGTTAGTGGTTGCGCTTAGCTGATCCTACGATGTTGTGCTTATACAGTAACTGTTGACCAGTGGTGTGGTTGCACTTGAAGGAACCCATAAAGACCATCTTATTTAGGTTGCTAAGAGGCTTAAGCACAACATGCTCAACATTAAAAAAGATCTCTGTTTCATGGCTATCAGTTCAGGATGCTGAAGCCATTTATTGTGTATGATTTAACTCTTCTTTAACTCTTCAGAGTAGAAAAAACAGAAAGAAAAACATGTTGCGGCAGATGAGATTTGAACCCACGTCCCCCAGATTACTAGTCGGTTGTGTTGACCGCTACACTACTGGGACAACCATGCTGGCAACATAGCTATCTTATGGCATGTTGATCTTAACATGGGTTTTCCTGGGCAGTTTTTCTTTCAGGGGTCAGATGGTAAAGCCTATAACTCAATAATCATGCCTTTCCACCTAAGGATCAAGTTAAGGATTCACAGATAAAATTAGGAATCAGCTATGCTGGAGGATCCAAACGGATACAGCCTTATTTTAAGCATGGTTGTTGTGGTAGTGTAGCGGTCATCACACCTGACTAGTAATCCAGGGGACGTGGGTTCAATCCCATCTGTGGCAACATGTTTTTCTTTCTGTTTATTCTATATATGTATTTCTCTAGGATGGGTTTCTCGTACATTCGTAGAATTTAACTCTTCAGACTAACTGTTATTGCTTTATCAACAGAGGGCTGTCAACACATCAGACTGAACTATGTTCCATTTCAGCTGACCCATACTGAGTAAGTTAGACTACTCAACAGTTCTCTTTAAATCTCATTTTAAGAGCTAATTCTAATTTCATTTTTTTGAGAGAAATATTTAGGAAGCTTTCTTATAAGGACGTCTAGGAGATCTGGAGTAACTTGGAGTGAAGAAATCTTCTGAAAGTTCATTTAATTTTTTCATATGTTTTACTCTTAAATCCATACTCTGGCTTTATCACAGACTGAGGCCACCATTTTAAAATGAGATAGATTATTCCCATGATAAATTTGATTAAACTTTAAGCTTTTCTTGATAATATATAGGCCCACACTGTGTTACTGTAGGTGTTTTTGTAGGGTACTGTACTGGAAACCGATGTCTTTCAGTTGAAAGAAGAAACACTTATGTTATAATTACTTCCTTTTTTAGAATCAAGGTTAAAGAAGTAAGAGAAACAGTTTTTTTACTCAGTGGAAGTGATAACTCTGTTCATATGTTTTGTGAGGTAATATATTTAAGTAGCTTAATTTGTAAATTATTGTATACTGTACAATAGATTGAGGAGAGAGGGGGTTGGGAAGGGGGTGAAATTGGGGTTGGGGAGAGCCATTAAAATTTACCAGTTTGTAGATAGAAGGAATGAAGGAAACCACTTCTCAAGTTTTTGAGTGATAAGCGGGGTGGGGAGCCAAGTCACAGGATAAGTGACTTTTAATTCTGTGGCTCGGCTCCCCATGTGAGTTTCTGTAGCTCAGTGGGTAGTGCATCTGACCGGTAATCAGAGGGTTGTGGGTTCAATTCCCGTCAGTGACTCAGAATTTTTTCTGATCACCCAAAAACTTGAGAAGCGGTTTCTTTCATTCTTTACAACACCAAGTTGCAAAACTCCTACATTAATCATCTGTAGATAGAACTTTTAGTTTTTTAAGCAAGTTAAACAACCTCAAAATTAGTTTCAGTTAAGGTATAGAAACATAATTTTAAATTTTATTGGTTGACTGCAGTCAGTATTATTTAATTTTGTTAGTTAAGTATTGTCACTTGAATGCTTTCAAAATTGCTTCATTAATGATCAACTTTTGTGACCTTGAATGACCTTTAACCCGTTCAACTTTAAGGCATTTGTCAACATCTAAATTCTCCTTACAGTAAACAAAAGAAAACAAGCTAGTTAGTTAGTGCTGAGAATATGAAATTTGATCATCCACCAAAAAGCTCTTGAAGATGAATTAAAAATTTCTCCCAAACTTCTCATAGGATATATATGGACTTAATTTGAGAGAATTTACAAACTCATTTTTGGGCACTCATAGGGGTTAAAGGGTTAACAAAATTGGATTCATTATGATTATGCAAATTAGAGTTATTTTGTTGGAAATTATTATTCAACAACAAGTTAGTTAGTATGCAAAAGTTCATGAAAGAGAAAAAGCTCCAAACCTACCAGTCATTAAGGGGTAAATACAAAAGCAATATTAGGCCACTACATTTGAAATGATTGTAGTTTATGACAGTTTAACACTAAGGAAAGCTAATTTGTTAATAAACATTTTTATTAGGACACGAGCCATCAAAGATTTGAAGAATACCCAGTGTGGAATGTTTTTCCTGAACTTCATGATCTTCCTAGCAAGTGAGTGACTGTGAATTACAGTGCTAATGAATGAATGTATTCTTGAGCCTCGACTTCGAAAACAAGGGCACAAGAGACTGGACAGAGTTGTAAAGAGGGTTTCAGAGCGATTTGGCTGAGTTTTGAGCTCCAGAACGAAGAAGAAGGTTCAATGCCTAAATATTTTAGACCTCTCGCCCATGGACAGTATGGCGTTTGGGAAAACTTTCAGTCCAAAGCAATTTCTCCTTTCGTCAAACAAAAGGCTCCCACAACGTTTTAAACTGGAACAACTTAAAATGAAATAAGTAACATGGACTTGCTAATAAACGTGCTTCCAAATGTCGCAGCACTTCCTTTCTATAAGCCATTGCATGGGTGGAGGAACTGGGGGGGGGGGGGAGCACTCTGGCCCCCCTCCCCCCATTAATTTGGTTGGGGGAGCCTGAATAATTTCTGGCTAGCAACAGCAACTTTTGAGTAGACGTTTCAGATTTTACACGAACTGTTACAATTTCCAAACTGTGCCTTCCCCTCTCCAATAAGTTTTTGCTTCCACCACCCATGAATGCAAACAGTTTACTACCAAAGCCAGTGTATCAAACATTGTAGTTGGCAGCTTTTTGCTCCCAGATTAAAACAGGTTTTCTTTCATTTTCAGCGTTTTGTGGCTAGACATTAAACATATAAATGAAAACAAGCGGCTGTCTGCACTAGGTTGCCAAAATGGTTACATACAGATTGCTGTTGTTGATATTAGCAATGAACCAAGTAAGTTGGGTAATGCACCCATAAACAACTTACCTTCCTCATGCAATATACAGCATAAAAGTGAGGCCACTCCACTGGATGTGGGGAATGCTCCAAGTTTTGGCAATCGGCATTATCATCAAGGAACTCCATTAACCCACACAAAAGAGGGAGAAAAACTTCTTTGACCTCAGTTAGATTCCAACCCTTGACCTACAAAACCGATTTAAGTCGCTCTAACTAATTGCATGAGTTACAGGGTCAAATGAGAGTTTGGTTGTGGGACCTTAATGCAAAATCGGCTCAGCCCAAACCTAGAAAACTATACACTGTAACACAAGTTGTGTTGCCATTTGTATTGATTTCCCCCCTTTTCCAGAGGAATGGCTGCACTCGATGCTGTGTACTGTATTTATAATAAATGTCTCTTAAGGGTTTTTTTTAGGTTTGTAACAACAGGGACCTTTTTGCGAATAACAGGGACTGTTATCGCCCATCTCCAAGATGGTGGACAGGGGTAAGGGTAAGTAGGGTAGGGTTACACCCAGTTGCTAACCTACCCGAGTTTCCAGGGGACCTCCTTGAGAAACTTTTAAAGTTTGGTCATTACTCGAAATAAATGAAAAAACGGCTTGACTTTTTGATTACTTAAGGAGTTCCAGTGCCAAATTTGCGTGGAAAAGCCGGGACAAAAATCAAAACAACCGAGAAAAGGGCACGTTGTCCCAGCCCTAACAAAAACCCTGGCCACTGTTAGTGTAGGAAAACTCTGTTTGTATACTTCTTCTTTCAAATTAGAGCTCTAATGATAGATTTACAGTGGTATTCCGAATGACTTTCATATGAAGCATTGGTTAGTCACAAACTTTGCTCCTAGCCATACGAATTAGATTTTATTCACAAAAAACTTTAACTCATTTGGACAACTTTTTTTCTTAACAACCTTGGTTGTGCTAGAATTGACGCGGTCCTTTTCGAGAATAAAATGACATTTATTCACTTAATAAGAAGTTGTAGCTGTGACCTATTTGTCGTTTTAATAATTTACTCCAACAGATATCATTTACAAGACGAGTACAGATCACGATGGACCAGTGAGCTCTGTTAGGCTGTTTAGCCCCAATTCTAGTCTTCAGAGCATCTCTCACAACTTTGGAGTTACTACACAAGGTGTGTTTTTGTCCTCATGAACTCAGTTGAGACTAGCTGCGCCAGCAAATAAAGATGCAAGGTGTGCTAGAAAGGGCGGGGGCAGGTTTGTTAAACATGAGCTATTACCCAACTGGGCCACATGACATTAAAATGAAAATACACAAGGTTTTGAAACTTGTGTATTCCTACTAAGCTGATAAGTCTCGTGAAGTTAGCTTTGAAAGTATCGACGTGTTGCCATACTTGTTCCAAGAATTCCAAAAAAATTAACAATGTTTGCTTTCAGAGGGTGTGGTCGACGAATCAGAAAGTATGTTGCTTCGAGAGGACTCTGAGACAAAAGAATTTCATCTACTAGTGAGCTGTACCATTGAAACATGTGTTGTTTATGAGTAAGTTTTAGCTGTACATTTGTTGAAGAGATTAATTCCTAAAGTTGAATGAAATAACAACTTTTGAGCAAACTTTTTCAGTCCTTTCAGTATCGTAGATAATCTAAAGGTACAGCGAGTGTATTGGACAAGATCCCTATTTAGGAAACACTTTTCCAAGTTTAATACCTTATAAATTCATTTTTTGTATTCTGATTCTTAAATTTAGACATAAAACGCTATCAAAAGGTATTAAAAAATATATAAAAGGCAAGGTAAAATTTTTAAAAAGTTTCCGAACATTTTCGGTTAAAAAAAACCTTTTGAAAAAACCGATTTGTTTTGTCAAAAATAACTAAATTTTGGTTTTAAAAAAAATCTTTTGAAAAAACCGATTTTTTTTTGTCAAAAATAAATAAATTTTGGTTTTCAAAGTTATTACCTAGTCAAATGCCCCGCTTCGTTCCACTGAGGATGGCTACGGGTCTGGTCGCCTTTTATATATGTTTTAATAAATTCTTAAATTTGTTTTATCCTATTAAGATACTCGTCGTCAGGCCCGTAACCAGATCAAAATATTTACCGAGGTAGTATGATTATGTGTTTAGCCGTGCAAGCGCCAAGCGGAAGCGAATTCTAGGTGGTCCGGGGGCCGCATGCTCCCTTTGAAATGTTCTGAAGCGGAAATCTTCGCTTTAAATTACGAAGAACCTCGCAGATTAAAAAGTGGCGGTAAAATTCATGTAAACGAGTCGGTTTTGTCGTTAGAATCGGTTGCAAATTTAGAATACTTTTAAAGCTATTTTATGCAAGCTGGCGGGATTTTTGTTTGTCAAAAATAAACAATTTTGGTTTTCAAAGTTTTTACCGAGTCAAATGCCCCGCTTCGCCCCACTGAGGGTGGCTATGGGTCTGGTCGTCTTTTTATCATCATTATCAAATTCTCGTTGAGCTTAAAATGAACGTCATTTGACCATTTATCTACAGGAATGTTGTCAACAAAGGACTCTCGAGTATGGTGACGCTACCTGATTCTGACGGCTATGACTGCGTAGTGTGCTCTTGTGTGGCCGATGTAGACTGGGACGGAATCAATGAAATTATCCTTGGTACCTATGGTCAGGTACAACGCGGCTCTTTATGTTGTTAAAGGCGTCGTAGATTGTAGGCTCATTGGAAGTTAATTAGAGGTCGGGGCTCGATCGGTTAGATATACAAACTAAGAAGTTTTTACATTTGCACTGCAATCTGGTTCGTTACTACTGAAAGAAAAATTTCACATTGTTCACGTAATGAAAGAAATTGGCAAGTTGCACTTTTCCATGAAATTATTTCTGGTCCCGTAAGTAATAAAAATATGAATAATAATGTTTAGCATTTATATAGCGCCTTTTCCATAGGAGGTCGAGGTTTAACGTCCTTATCGGAGAAGACGTGAAGGTCTAACCGTTTGCAGATGTTAGGGCAAAGGCAGCACCTTCTTCTCAATTATTTTAAGACCTTGAGTGAAGGTCCGGGAATCGGGCCTCCCGCACGAACAACTGGCGCCTTACCAACTGGGCTAACCAGGCGGTGGTAATTGCATATACAGATGCAATTCCATGATTTGAGCCACGCTCTTGGCTATGACTTTGTATTTATGTGCGCAGTTTTAAGATTTGATGGGTTTGACTGGGAAGGAGGGGGCATTTCTTAAGTGGGTATTTTTGTATTGATGTTGGCAAAATTTATACTAGAGACGATAAAGACGTCTTTGACGTCAATGTCGTCTCAGTTCGGTAAGAACGAGAGTAGTGCGACAACTTTGAAGTCCTTAAACCAGGGTTTGCCGCCACCTGGAAAACCTGGAAGGAAACAAGAACATGGAATAGAAAACTAATTCTGGGTTAGCACTAATCGGGCTTTGAGGAACCGGTGAACAGCCTGAACGAATCTTAGGTGCAATGACCAGTGTTAAAATCTAATGTCTTTTGTTTTTTTTTGCTGATTTTGCTGTTATTTATTTGTTTCTTTTTATGATTATTATTGTGATTATTATTACTGTCAACGTTATTGTTCCTGTTGTTTTTTCTTTCTTACAAAAGGAGTTGTTAGTCTACAAGAGCTACAAACTGGACACCATGACAGTACCTGCTGCGCACCCAAAACTTGAGTTTAGGTTATTGTGGAGACGAAGTTTTGCAACTCCCTTGTTCGCTTTGGAATACATTGATTTGACCAATGACGGTTTGCGTGAATTGGTTGTGGCTACGCTTTCTGGCTTACACATTCTTCAAGTAAGTTTCATGTTGTCGTTGCCTATTTGAATAGGTGTTCTAATTTGGCCGAGTAAAACTTAGGATTAATTTTACATGTGTTTTCAAGTTTTTCCAAAATTTGGAAAAAGCTTGTAAATACAAGTGAAATTAGTCCTAGATTATATGAGGAACCATGCGAGTAAATGTTTATGACATTGAGTGCAAAATTCTTCATTTTTCGCAGTATCCCAAGAGAAACCGTTTTTCACCGATTTATATTAAAAAAATAATATTAATAATATATGTATCACGATCAGATGGTAAACAACTATCCCCCGAAGTGAAAGTGATTAAAGTTTGGTATTCGCGGCGAGAAAAAGTCTCTAGGCACCGACACTGAGGTATATATACCAACTCAGCGGATTAAATTAAGTAAAGGCGAGAGTTGGGGGTATCAAGTTTGAACTAAATTGGTATCTTCGAATTTTTCGCGCGCGCAAGTAAAAAAACTGTTAAGAAAAATAGGCAGTCGAGGACTGCATGGGACTCAGAATGAAGTGGCTGTAATTTTCTTTATCGATTAAAAGTAGGAATATCTATTGATAGTAGAGTGCTCGGCGTATCATTCTCTTCAATAAGTTCTCTTATAACCGGCTCGTATTCATCTAAAGCAGCACTTGGCAGCATTCTTTTGTAGTTCACACGAGAATCTCTTCAAAAAGAAATTTCAACAGTACACGTTTTAACGACGTTTTCCGGAAATAGATCGATATAGTTCCGGTCATTGATCGTTTTTTTTTTCATGGGTTGTTTCTCGTCGCTTTGTTGACAAAGTATTGAAAATATTGACGCCAATAGATATTTTACATTAATTAAAATCACTATCATCTAGTTATCTAGTTATATTGAATGTGAAATCACTCGTAACCGACGATAATCCGACGTAAATCCGATTCTTGCTATCTGCCAGGAACGCCTGCCTTAAATGAGGTGGTTGACATCACTCTTACACACGCCTTGACAGAAGGACGAAATTCTTTGTCCCCAAAATGGGTAAAACAATTGTTAACCTACCTGTGAATACAGAAATCCCGAATTTCGTTGCTCCCTTTGTGTTTAAAAGAATGACTGATTCCCTTATTTCGTGAATTTCCTATTCCGAGACTCGTGAAACGAGTCGCCATATTGACAGCTTTCGCAAAACAGTAAATGTAATAGTCCTGGATAACTAATGTTTCAGGAACCAATCAGAACGCGCGAAAATCGCTATTTATTGATATGGTATATTTAACAATTATCCCACGAGCCCGAATGGGCTAGAAGCCAATAGCCCATGAGGCCGCAGGCCGAATGGACTATCTGGCTTCTAGCCCATGAGGGCGAGAGAGATAATTGTTTTAGTAAAATCATACTAGTTGGTCAAAAATCAGAAGTAAAAAATCTTTTTTTAAAGCTCTAAAATTAATTTTTTAATATTTACGACAAATATGATCACGCGCAATCGCTACTCGTAGGCTATCACTAATAGCCTATAAGTAGCGTAGCCAATCAGAATGCAGCATTCATGATAGACCACTAGTATGATTTTACTAAATACTAATAATAGTTAGTATAGAGTCAATGCGTGTCTGAAATGAATCTAGTGAATTCTCGATTGCAAAATGAAACGGAGTGGAATGGAATAAAACAATAGGAAAAATGTGTGAGTCTATCGCAGTTAATTTTTACGGAAATGAGCCAATCACAGAGGGAGCTAATTATGGTGACGTCCTGGTTTTTCAAGTTTGCTCGTTGGCACTCAGCGATAGCGACAACTAGTAGTTAATAATGATAAATAAATTTAATGGTTGGCTAGCTGAACTTCTCTTGGTTGGCCATGGCTGAAATATTTGGAGAGAAACAAATTAGTTTGAAGATCACATTTTTCATTTCATCTCAGATACACGTGACCGCATTAACCCTTTCAAATATCAACATCCAACTTCTCCTTACATGACATATTTTCTTGTTACCAGCACAATCTAGAAGAAGCTGCAGACACGTGTTCACGGCGAATGAAGGAAGTGAAAAATCTTCAACCAGATTAACTCTAAATCTGCGCAACTGATTTCACTCAAGTTTAATACAAGAGTAACTACATCGGAAAGAATACTCTGAATTTGCTTTTCGTGTGTTTGGTACAAGGACGAGAAAGATTGGCGGAGCAAGTGTGATGCAAGTTCAAGAGCAAGAAGAGGGAGGTGTTTCGGCCCATAGAACAAAATTGAGGGACGAGTTGTTGGCCCGTTAATAACGGGGGACAGAACTAAGGATAAATTGTTGGACCATTGAACCTTAGGGACAAATTGTTAGCTCATTGAAAGTGGGATAAAGACCTAAAGGACAAATTATTGACCCATTTAAAAACGGGAAAAAGAACTAAAAGACAAACTGTTGAACCACTGAAAACGAAGGACAGGACTAAAGAAATATCTATTTTCTTATTGAACGAGAAACTGTCTACACATAGGAAAACATACACTTGTAGGGTAATGATAAACTTAGTCTAGTTTGCAAGTAATTCTGAAAATTTCAGCTGTATTGAGACCAAGAGAACGAAGACTGCTACAATATTGAATGAGTACAACGAACTTTATTTGATCTTATCACAAACGCATTGTCTTTGGAGGGGATGGGGTAGCAAAGAGCGGGTAATCACATGCGAGGTGGTAGCCAACAAAAGGAATATATAGGCGCATTTCAGTATGCTTTATTGACATAAATGAGACAAAATGAGTCCAAATTTGATAGAGTGTCGCAAAGTGAACAATCAATGATAATTTTAGCTCGAAATACAATACGTAAGAGAAACGAGGCTTCCAAAGTTGTTAAATTACAAAGATTGTATCGCTGGGTGGCAAGAGCTGCCTAAACTTCATACTTGAAAATATTGTAATTTTTGGAGTTTTTAAAGGGCTCATTCTCTCAAAGAATCCCGAATGTATCAAGCTAAAACTTTGACAGATTACTATCTGCGCTACATATTTAAATATGGTACTGGATGTATGCTTTTGTTATGTAAACAATTGACATCCGCCTTTAGTTTAGTGACGTAAGTTAGAGTAAAATTTGCTATGCAGCTGATAGATGCCGTTGTTGGTCTTGTGTCTCGGAGGCAACATTTGCCAGGAACGCCAGCGATTCATCTGAACAGCCAAACAACCAGCGGTCTTCCAACTGGGAGAGGTTACCAAGCACAAGACGACAGCGACTTCGAAAGGTTTCTTCGGACACAAAACACCCGCTTAACTTCCGGTTTGTTGTCGAGTGTAGAGGCCCTCGGCCGTGCGCTATTCGGTGGTTATCACACAAAACCAAGGTACCGGGTTTGATGACGACTCGCTGTTGATTCCTGGCGTCGTGCAAAGCCTCGTAAAGTTCCTAAAAGCATAAACAGTTTTAGTTGAATCTACCCAGATAAATTGTTAGCGACGGGCTGTTAATTTTTGGAGGAAGAATTGTTCGTAAAACTGGTATGCAGAGCCAGGCAAGAAGGAGAAGAACTTCTTTGTGCGAGGGTGTTGAGACTTTTGGAAATGAAGATGTTGATAATAATAATAATAAAAATAAAAATAATAATAATAATAATAATAATAATAATAATGATAATTATAACAATAATAATATCAATAATAAAAATAATAGTTTTTTTAAATGTCATTATTTATCATCATTATTATTGTTATTTTAATTATCATGACAATAAACCTTTATTATTAATGATAATAATAATAATAATAATGATGATAATAATAATAATAATAATAATAATTATATATATAAAAGGCGAGGT
>JAOBAT010105590.1:0-15271 GCA_026413305.1 Hydrozoanthus tunicans
CCCCCCTCCCCCCGGCTTCCACATTTATAACACACGCCATATTTAAGATCAACTACGCTTGCCTGGCCTTGCTGGGACGAAAAAAAACTATCCCCATTCCAATATAAACAGACGGCAAGCAACATCTCTGCCCAGATTTAAAAAATAGCTGAAATTCTATTTTTTTGTTTAAGTTTAAGTTTATTTATTTATTGTGTAATAACTATCTTGTTTGTTTTATTATTCTCTATTCCTCTTTTCAGGAGTATTGTCAACATTTTAATGTAATTCATTTGAGTATGCATGTATAGTTCTTTTAGTTGTTTATTAGTTTTTTTGTTTTTTTGCAGGCCTCCATTTAAACTGTTGCTGGATTGGACAAACATGTATAAAAATTGGCTTAAATAGATTAATGAAACCCTCCCCAGTTGACAAGCCTTTCTTGGCACTTGTTCTTATCGGCCAGGTTTTAGCCCTACCACCTCAAAATGGCCTAGCTCTGCAGTCCCTAAAAAGTAGTTAGAGCTTTAGGTGTTACAAATTGAAACAAGACAATAAACTCACTGCCATGACGGTGGTCAAAAGGAAGGTACATCACATCAACAGGTTGTCTTGATGTCTTGACAGGCCGGCATGACATCAAGTTACTCAAAAGGCCACAGCATCCACTGCATCGGGGTACGGTTGCACAGAATGGCCAATGCGCCCCGCTACCGTCCCTTGGTTGGGCAATTTCCACACACTCGCGCCTGGTTTGACAGTAGGCAATCGTAGCATTTGTATCAATTACTGAAGAACCACTACCTGTGGATTGAAAAGAAAGCCGATAAGACATTTTGGCCCACCCACATACTTTGATCTGAAGGACTTTCTATGGCTCAATGGAAGACCCAGGGAATTTTTTTCGTTTGTCAAAAATACAGAGGTTTTTTTGGTATTTGTATTTATCTACATTGCAAATCAACAATAACAAATTAAGCAGTTATTTGAATATGTATTTTAAAGTAACTATAAACACTCTACTGAGTACCCCCCTCCTCCCATAATAACTGCATTTCTCTTGTGTTATAACAACCCCCGGGGGAGGGGGGTACTTATTCTGGGTCAAAAGGGTAGGGATGACCGTCGGAAAAATCCCCAAGATACCCTAAAAATACCAAGGGATAAAAAATCCCCCCCCCCCTAAACAATTACCCTAAAAAAATACCAGTTATTTTCCTTGATAGCTAGTGGATCGATGAAAAAGTTCAGCCCTCATGATACATTCATCAATGGACTTTTTCATTAACTTCTCAGTCAGTATGCACGTTTGCTAAAACACGGGACGGCAAGCAGAGTAATAGCTTGGGGTTTTTCAACTCAAGGAATACCAGACTCTTGGTTAACCACAGGATTTCTTTTAACAACCCCTAAAAAACGGACTGACAATTTTAACCCCTAAAAAATACGACGGTAATATCAACCATCCCAATATAGGGAGTACCCCCCCCCCCCCGGTAACCACCACTTTTCAAAAACTGATGAAAAGCTAAAAAACCACTGACAAAACATATATTTTTGACACAAATAGGTAGTCGGTAGCTCCTTTGCCTTTTAATATGTTGGGATTTGAGAGGGGAGAGTCACTATATTAGAAAGGGGGGGACTTATTTCAAACTTGAAAGCACTAGTCGACAGGGGCCGTATGTTTTTTCACCTGTAGAGGCTTCGAATTACTGTAAACCTTTATTAAACCGAACCTGTATCCACTATAGTCCTGTGTTTAGGGACTGTTGGTAGGCGCAAACCAAATGCAGCAGCCATTTGACGAAAATCTTTCATGCTATTTCTTCTTATTTTGGCAAGAACTTGGTTTTTGCGATCGGAATCCTGAAAAGTTACCAAGCAAAACAGATTATACGATTATTTGTACTCGCAACTTGTTCAGAAATTAAAAGAAACGTTTAAGACTACGTTAGATAGATTAAACGTTTTTAGATTTTTTAATTAAGTTACACTAAGATAATTACTGGATGGGCGATCAGTGTTCATAGTTCAGGATAAAAAGTTTAAAATCTGATCTGGATAAAAATTGTTAAAATACTTGTAAAATAAACTTTTTATCCTGAACTAAAATAATTTTTTTTCTCGAAACAAGAGTTTCAGTACATCTTTGTTTGTGTTTCGTTCCATAGTCAAATTACCTAAATATACAACTGTCGGTTGTTTTTCAACCTGAAAATTCAGTATCTCATTCTTTCACCAAAGACAGTGGCTATTTTCCAATTCATTACGAAAGTATTGGGAGGTTAAATTTCGAACGAGATTGTATTTATTTTGGGAAAAAAGACTTTAAAAGGTTATCAATAAAACTCAACTGGTTAACAGTCAACATCAGCGAATTTCCTCAGTCTGCTATTTTTAGTTTCCTACGAAAAGCCGAACACGTCAAAAAATGTGAAACAGTTTGATTCAAAAGATACGACAAACTAAGATAAGGAATCTTTCGACTCCAGGAATATGTCTTTATATTAAAATACGACGAACCCTAGTTATAAAACTACTATCACTGCAATGCATGGGTTCCTGACCACCGCATTAGCCCTCAAAATTTTGTGACATTTAAGATGTTTTAAAACTTTCGGACATTCTATTTTTATTGTTCGGAATTTTTTTGGACGATTGAATTTTCGGACGTTTTTTTTTGTACGAATATTTTCGTAACGAAAAAAGTAATTCTAGATAGGTTTGAGGAGTGGAACCCTACAAGGCTACAGAAAGTGCAAGGTCATGTTTTGCACTGAGGTTTACAAGCAAAGCTATTTTGGTGTAATCTTCACATTGTTTACCCTGGAGGGGAAAGAGTGGTGCCACTCAAGAGGCCAAGCGAGGAGAAAGAGTTAAAACCCTTCATATTGTCATTGGCAGGGCTTCCTTCGGTTTTATCAAACTAATTAAAGAGCTTTTGTGAAATAACAGTATGGAAGAGTGCCAACTGTGCGAAAATAAATCTGACCTGCCCCAGAAACTAACGAAACGTGGTATGATTATTCAGTGGCGTTTGTTCAATTGTTTAGGAGATCAACTCCCTCCAGGGTGTTGTAATCAGATATTGCAACTGAGGGAAAGCGAAAACCGCCCCAAACTAGCAAAACATCGGATCCCGCAAAACAAATAAATCAACGTTTCCGTTTCAATATTTGAAAAAATCCATAGCAAAAGGTAAAAAGCATGTAAACGTTAAATGAATTCAACATATAAGATACAAACTTGACTTTCGAGGGTCAAATTTTTGTTATTTTTCGGGTCAAGCAGGAAATTTGAGACGAATATTGTACTCGACTGCGGTCTAAAGTACGAACTGAGATAAACGATGTTTACTCAATGATTTTTGAAAGCTAGAAAAACAAAACTAAAACTATCGGACCAAAGCTACCACTGCCGCAAGTTTTCAAATGAGAAGTATTTTAGTGCCACTTTATAGTATCGGCCACAGCACACGGGGTACGTAATAAACGTTAGCGCGTAAACAACAATACTTGTTAGTCGTCCTTTTTCGAAACATAGTTTTAAGTAAAGGGATTCATCCCTCTAAAGAGTAGGTTGGGAAAATTGATACTCACTGCCTCTATTCTTGGCTGTACAATCTCCCTGTCTTCACTCCGCGACTCGGGTCTTTTTTCCTCCTGTTGGCTTGGTGAGCACAGAAGTAAGACTAATGTGACCAAAGCACACAAAAGGTCGAAATTCATTTTCCTTAGTAAAGACTGAGCTTTGCTTGGACTGACAATACGCTTTTGAAGAATTATTTTCAAAAGATCTCTTGGCGCAGATATGACGATGTAGCTTCGCGCTAGGTTTCCACTGTGTGTCGCGTCAAGCAAATGACGTTTTCTTTTATTACACTTGTCAGTTTCGAATGCACGTGGCGAAATTTGAATAAGCCGATTAGCCGCTTCTTTTGAATGTTTTTCAACACGAAGATGACCTAATCGGCTTTGTCAACACTTAATTAAATATACAGACACCCTAAGTACGTATTGATACAACTGTTGAACGATTGAATCTTAGTTTGTAGATTTGAGCAAAAGAACAGCAAGAAAAACATTTACGTCGTGACTTGTTTGGTTTTGCCCTGCTGTTACGTGCTCGTATTTTGATAGATACAGGGCGTTTTCCCCTAGCTCTTGTTACCATGACGACAAATTTTATGACCGCAGAGGGATTACTGGCCAGTTCTTTTCAAAGCCAAAGTCGCTAATTGTATTAAGCATAACAACAACAACAACAAAAAAAAACGATCTAGAAAGTTTCAGAATGGTATGCCCAGAATGATAAGGTTTATCTGGTACAATAAAGGATGTGGTCGTCTAACATATTACGTAGCACTAAAGGAATTTGTGAACGCACACTACAAAAAGCCGCCCGCATATATTTAGCCTGCTCCAACGGCTGATGCGTTCCAATATAACAAGCATAATTAAAGGCTGCCCTTTTCATTGTGGTGTGTATATATGTGTGTAAGCAGTGACCCAGACCGGATCCCGCCGACTGAATGTAGTTTCACGGATTACCTGAAACAGTTTCACGATGATCCGGAAATCTTATACACTATCCTAGGCAGGACAAATGCAAGTTAACTTGCTCCGCGTGCTAGAAGTATAAGTCGGGTGCTCTTTTACTGAGCAAACAAACGGTTGCCGAGAAAACGTTTCGAGCCGCGAAAGTTTTAAAAACACCGTCAAAGCTGCTCTCATTTCTACTCTTGTGATACACCCTTTTTTTTTACATAAGAACCAGTAAATTTTTCCGAGGCTTATTGTTCTTAATTTTTCGGGGATTTGAGCCTCAAATTGTTCTTAACTTGTTCTTATTTCTAAGTGTGGTTTAAATCGAATAAAAACTAAGCCTAAGGTATTGCAATGCATGAATTGAAAAACAAATCGTTAGGACTAACTTCGGGGCAAGTATATAAACGTGTACTGCGAATAATTTGAAGCAATGACTGATTAAAAGCCGAGAGAAACTGCACACCATTTCTGTATTGTCATAATTAAATGTCGAAGCTCGGTAAAGTTTCAAAATAGTTTTCGAGCCCGAGCGTCAGCTTGTTCTTAACTTGTTTAAATTTTGGCCAACCTGACTGCCTCGTTGTTATTATAAAGTTGTTCTTATAAAAAAACGTGTAGTCAGAAAATCATTGTCATATTTAACTTTTTTTTTGAAGCCTTAACATCTTTGGTTTTGCGTAAGGATGCCAGTTTTTGCTCTTTTCTGTTTATAATATAAGCGGAAGGATTAAGGCGTTGTCATGCCTCAAGCGCATCTTTGCAAAGGACGCCAATTTTTTGTTTCTTTTTATATTTTTTGCCGCCTGTGTGAAAAATTCAGTTATAACTTGCCAAACAACGAAAATAGGTTTATGGTTGGAATTTCCTCTTCATTCTCAAACGCCAATAGCTTTTAACGTTACGTTCACTGTTTTTAAACGTAGCTGGTCAGTTGTAGGCGACTTTTTTTAAGAACCAAAAGTGTATTGCTCAGCTTCAACGTTCAATAATCGAATTTCTCCCTTTGTTCTAGTATTCGTGGTATTTGCCGCTATAACGTCTCGTCTGTGAAAAAATTGCCATGTGCGGCGTGCGCGTTCTATGAAGTACAGTCTTTTGGCGAAAAATATAAATGAATTAAGAGGTGATAAGCCCTGGGTTCCATGAAAACAAGCACTTCCGAAAGCAAGTTGAAACACCGACGCATCAATTAGTGAAAAAAAAATAAAGATCTGGCGCTTTGTCTAAGCACAGGGGGCCAAAGATACATTGGTTACCAGTTTGATAAAGAGGCAAAAGTATCAACAAAATTATTCAAACCTTAAAATTAATGTTGCTCGAGTTTTTCTCTTTGTCCTTGATCGTTGCAACCGCAACTTTCATTTCAAAATGTTCTTGAAGTTGGCCCCATGCTGTTGAGCCGCGACAGAAGCGCTGTCAATAAGTTTTAATCGTTACGTCATTATCAAATTTTAAAACCTAACAGTAAAAAAAATAACCCGAACCAGTAAATTTGGCCGAGACTCATTGTTCTTAATTTTTTTGGCGATTTGAGCTTCAAATTGTTCTTAATTTGTTCTTATTTCTATGTGTGGTTTAAATCGAGAAAAACGAAGTATATAAGGTACTGCAATACAGTAATAGCCCGCGTATAAGAACCTGAATTTTTCAATTTAGCCTAAATAGGTTCTTAAATAAATGGTACTTATGCAAATTTAGGTTACCAAGGTTCTTAAAATAGGTTCTTATATTTTCATATGAATTTCATCTGAATATATTACATATATTATAAATATCATCTAGTATAAATCATTTATTTGTACCATAGAGCAGTGCTAGTAGTACTGTAGTAGAGTACAGACTGTACTTGCAAATACTTGGGGAATTATTTGAATGGCAAACACAATAGACATACAACGTGGTACTTAAGCTTGAAAGAAAAAAAAGTTATGTCAAGTTACTTTTAAATAGATGATGGTCTTAATTCAGTAGTTTCTACCTATGCACTTTTTCAGCAACTCCACTGATAGCAACCTATTTTAAAACTTTAGCCTACAAAGGTTCTTATGTGGAGGGGGCTTAAAATGACAATTTTAGCCTAACAGGTTCTTAAAACCCAGGTTCTTATACGCTGGCTATTACTGTACATAAATTTGAAAACGGATTACTTGGCGGGTGTATTCTTGGTCAAATCATTTTCCCGAGACGATTTCCAGTGACTATCCCAGGATTGGTTTCATATTCAAACTCTTATCTTGGTCAAATTAAGTTAAATTACTCTCTATTTCTACGCCGGACAAATCGAACCAAGTGTCGAAAACTTTTAAAAACTCGGCCCCGAGCCTCAGCTTGTTCTTAAACTGTTTTTAAATTTCAGCCAATCTGAGCCTCGTTGTTCTTATAAAGTTAATTTGTTCTTATAAAAAAACGTGCAGCTGTTTCTAAAACAAGTGAAGTGCTGTGAGCTGAAAACATTTACATTTGTTCACTGGGTTTTGCAACAAAGGCGAGGTAAATTCAATTTTTAATAAACCCTAATTTAGTTATTAGCGGAAGTATTCTAATTCTATTCATCAAAGTGACCACTGTTAAGCGACGTGTTCCATCGTGCGACTTGTCAGGCAAAAAAAGTATTCGATCAACAAAAAGTGAACGACAACATTACATAAAAGGAATTTAGGTACAAGTCATAGCGAAACACTATACGACTGACCTGAATGGGCGAATGGTTTGGTTTGTTTCGATCAGCTGTCAAAGTTGAGAAGCAGTCATCTTGCGAAGCGAAAAACGAAACCCAATTATCAATTACCTCAGCTAGTGTTTCGACATTGTTTGCATATACTTGGCTTAGCTTTCCCGTAACTTGCCCGAGTTATGATGTACCACGTGTTTACAAAATCATCTATCGTCAGCCAGCCAGTCCACCGAGCCAAGAATCGCGATGGATCCCGACTTTATACTCGTGCTCAAACCTACTTAGCCAGATGTCAAGATTTTAGTGTGAACGAACAGAAATTTGCCCCGGGGGAGGGGGGAGAATCCCCTTAAACGTAGTCTGGGAAGATCATCGAGAAAATTTATTTTCAACCCTAAGAGATTGGGTGTGGTCACCGGTAAACGAAACTCTAAGAGACAGGGAGTTGGGCGTGGCCAAGTGCTTTAACCCTAAGAGACAGCAACCTCGTTCCCAGGGCTTTCCCGCCCCACCCCCAACTCTAGGGAAAAGCCCTGGGTGACGAGGTTAAAGAGACAACAAATAAAGCAAACGATTTTAGGGTTTCATTTAACTTCATTTTTAGAATCATACGGCAGAGAGCGCGGAATAAGAATAGCAAGTAAATGTACTTAAAAATAAGTTGTGTTGTCAAACAAGGTCATTAGATCAGATTGTGGCTCAAATCCCCTGCCATGCCAACAGTCGATCAAGAGACCGACGGACGCGATGACGGAGACAAAAGGTTCTATTTCCTGTTCAGCATTCCTATTAATTAAGAACAATTACCTGTTCAACGGCTAATAGGGTTATTGTCTATTTCGACAGTTATAGGTGTAATAATAATTTTCGTTTTTCAAAGCTGCTGCGTTTAAAAACAAGTATATGAAGTGCTGTTTTACTGCCCTTAGCAAAAGAGGCTAGAGCGAGACCCCCCAAAGGGATAGAAAAAGATTTTGAACACCCCTAAGGGATAGCATTTGGGGGTTAATTTATACCCTAAGGGATAGGACGTTCGATTCTCGTCCGTTCTCCCTCCGCTGCGTCGGTTGACCTTTTTTTCTAATCATGATCAATGCCAATTTTCCACAGTTGGAGTTATGGGAACCCTTCATATGGAGAATTCTAGCTTGTCCGATAGTAAGTGGTGAACAAAAAAGATGCGAAAGAATTATGGTTGTGAAGTTGTACTGTGTTGCGTGACTGATTATGCTTGCATAGCGCCGGGATCGATTTCATTGTTTAAGTCAAAAATTCAATCGAGTGAAGCGTAATTAGTCATCAGTCAAAGTTTTAAATTGATACATTGGTTACTTTCGGAGAAATCTGCCTTTTGAAACTCCCAAACTTACAGTTTTTGTATGGAGTTGAGGCAATTCTCGCCCCCCAGCCATACAATTTTTGTTATTTAACAACTTTTGAAGCCTTGTTTTTCTCAAAGATTCTCTGTATCGAGCTAAGACTTTTATTCACTTTCCAATACTCATTTTGTCTCAATGTTAAAGTTTGATTTATGTTAATGAGGAAAAGGTAAACAGTTGAAATCCGCCTATTGGTAGGCGCGCGCTTGTTTCATACAATAGAAAGAACAATTACAGGTTTTCAACCGGTCCAATCTTGCTAATCAATTTGCATCTCAGTCACAAACAAAAAATGGAAGTCCATTCTTGTCCATCGTAACCTTTTTTTTCAAAACAAGAACCATTTAATTTTTTAAGTTGACGAGAAAGAAGTCCCATGCAAACATTATTTAACAGAAATCACTGTGTTCAGTAGAGATAAAAAGTGGGAAATTCTCGGGCCGGGGGTTTTGCTTCGGGGTAAAAAGGATATGAAAGCTCGTTGGGAAATGTAAGCCATCCCCCCACCCCCATCCCCCTATCAAAAATAATCAATCCAAGGCGTGAAAATTTTTGTTACTAAAAATATCTTATAACATCGATTTTGAAAAGGGCAAGAGAAAACATGCTCGCTTTATTCTTGTGTCCCCAAAACACCGTTTTTTAATTTGAAAGGTGTATATATCATGCTATGGAACTTTTAATTTGTTAGAAATGATTTTGAAAAAGAAGAAAATGTTTCTAATTTCATTGAGCTAACTTTTGCTTGCTGAGATATCAAGATTTTTTGTTATTAGGGAAGAAGTCAAAACAAGGGTGTTTTTAAGGAACCCAATTTTGTCGGGAGAGTTGGTGGGTGGCGGCACATACCCCCTACCCTACCCCTCCCAAATTTTCAGAGCTCGATTTCTCAAAACCTTATTTAGGGGTATTGGTTTTTATTGTACTATAGACTCCTCTCTCTACAAAGAAAGCGTTGGTACAAGCACTTTATCAGCATTTATTTTATTGAATATGATACTTGCTCCTGAAATTCAGCATTTTTGAAAAAAAGGTTGTGGGCGGCGGCACATAATACCCCACCCCCTAAATTTGGTTCCTAGGAAGTACCATTGTTTTGACCTTTTCCCTTATATGCAACCTACCAAAGCTGTGACGTAATTGGGTGAACCCAATGGGATAGATTTGCAACAGAACAGTTATTTTTATAACGTGTGCTTGTTTTTGGGTTAAAGTAAGTAAACAGTTGTAAGAAGTTTCAGGATCATTAGTTGGTCGTGCAATTCAAGAAACTGTTTTTCTACTTATGAGCTCCCCTATTACGTCAAAACTTTTGTAATTATTATTTGAAAAACCTTTTAAAATATCTCAGCAACCAAAAGAGTTACTCAGTCACTGAAATGAAAGATATTTTTCTTCTTTTTTAAACTCTTTTTCACTAATTAAGTCCCACTTACATGATATATACAGTTTAGAATAATCTTGATCCCTAGTTTCTGAAAACCCCTAAAAATAACAAGTTGCCGGTTTTGAGCCCTATAAAGTACAACGGGTGCCCCCTAGTACACCAATAGAAAGAGTATCCCAGGCCTGGAGGGTGTCAATATTTCACTTTTTCAGTCATATGATTGATACAATGACCAGCTTTCCGCAAATGGGCTGGAGGCCGCCGAATACATGCACCCAATCGCACATCTGGCGATCTTCTAAGGGGCCGTCGGAAAATCGATTCCGTGCCGCTTAACATCAATTGGACGTTAAGATGGGGGGGGGGGGGGCAAGGGAGTTGATTGTGGACGTTAAGGAAAAAGGCTTGAAAAAGTATAAAAAAATGAATAGAAAAGCATATGAAATTCAATTCAATACAATTTAGATGGAATCAATGAGCTTTAATGATATCTAAATAAATGCCCTATTCAGTTGTGATTTGTGACATGCATAGGGTCAAATATATATTATACCGCGTTTCAGGCATCAAAGTCTACAAGGTAGGCAGCAAAGTTTAATAAACAGGAATCGCGGCAAAGAAGCATCAACATGTCATGTCGTGTATCAAATTCATAACACTATTGTAAATGGTACCATATTTGAAAGATATAATACAAAAAATAATAGTGGACGTTAAGGGAGGGGGGGGGAGACCTTAACGTCCATTTGACGTTAAGCGGGACGGAATCGATTTTCCGACGGCCCCTAAGAATAGATATGAATTAGCTGAGCTAACTTAAAACATAAAAGGAAAAGGTCACACAAACGGTCATGCAATATAAAAAACGGCCGTCATATTTTTAGGGGTTAAAATTGTCAGTCCGGTATTTTTTAGGGGTTGTTAAAGGAACTCCAGTGTTTAAACCGAAAACCTGGTATTTTTAAGGGTTGAAAACGCGACCCTATTAGGCTGCTTACAATCCCTTGTTTTGGTAAAGAAGTTAAGACAAAGTTCTTTGGCGAATGCCCTACTACGCGAGAGCCTTTTGTTTACTACATAACACATTCGGCACAACACGAGGGGACTTAGTGCTGACTCGCTGGCTGTCCAGGAAAGATTTGTCAATTTTTAATTTGTATTTTTTAGGGCAACTTTTAAACGTAAACCAAGAGGTTATTTTTTACGTAAGAAAGTTTTTATGCCTTGGTATTTTTTTCCGAAGGACACCCCTACCCTTTTAACTCCAAAGTACCCCCCCCCCGGCTTGAAAACGGGACCTTTAGGGTTGGGTGCAGATCTTACCTCGCACCAGCTCCTCTGCGCGCTCTCTTATCACCTCGTTCCCAAGGTTTGTCTTCTCCGGCGACCGCACCCACAACAAGCCCTGGGAGCGAGGTTGGCTAAACTGTGAAATAAATGCTTAATCCGCATAGAACATCGACTGATTGCCATTTCTGAATCAATGTAGGAGTAAAAAAAAAAGGCTACTAACAACCAGCGCAGCGGCTCAACGAGGGCTCAAAGAGTGGTTTATCTAAGTTTGGAGACAAACTCGGCTGAGCCTCCTTGTTTCTTGTATGAAAAATTGTTCTTTTAAAATACGTGGCCATGCAGTTCTCTTTAAAAAATGAACTGATTGTAATTTGACGTCACTGATTATATTGATACTATTACACGTGTCACACACGTCGACTTGTCACTACAAGAACAAATCATTTGATGATAAAGAAGCCAAGTTGAGCTATATTAGAGAAGCAAGAACAATATTGATCACAACAGGTCCTAAGTAATACTACATATATTGCCTGCAAAATCAGTCGCAGTCATGTCGTGATTGATTAACACGGATGTCGAGCTGAAAATGTCGGTTTATCACTTTATGGTAAACTGGCCAACGGCTAGTCAACTGAAAACGTGCCTCAATGCCCAAGAGCTTAACTAAGTGGAACTTCCTGGGGAAGTTGAAGTGAAACAACGTCAAAGCAAACGGGAATGATATAAAGACCTGTACAGATTATAGTTAAGAGAAGCGTTAATGAGAGAATCTTTAATTTATATTCTACCTGCTCACACATTCGTCATTTTCACCTTCCTTGGTGACCTGTACGGTTTTCGATTATTTATATAACTCGCTACTGTATCATTGACCCAGTGTATAACTGAAGTACATACAAAGTTCTAAATACTAGCTGTTACCAGTTTGACAGAATCGAAGGAAAAAACTCGGGGACAAACAAAAACTGGACATCGGCAGGTCGATGGTGACGGGAATGAAGGTATAATATAGCGTACCGCTCTTAAAACATAACATCATGTATTTTTGGTTCAGTTTTAGCTTTCTTTAAGTCAGAATATAATTTGAACAAAGTTGTACTTTTTCAATGAACCAGCTAGCTGGTTGGAACAATGCCGAATTTGTCTGCTTCATAATCGTTGCATCCTATTTGTACCCCATGTTTTTTAAAATTATTTTGAGTCAGTGTTGATTGTTAACCGTACTTTAAGAAACTTAAGGACACGTCTCTCTTTTACGACAAAAAATTGCGCAGACCTAGAAGGGTTTGGCTAACGTTTTACAAGGGCAAACACTTTTGTTAAATAGAAGCGAGTATCAATTTCTATGAAGTAGTAAAATTTGGGTGAAAATATTTTGAACAGCGACTCAGGGAAAGAGAAATAACCACCATCGATGCATGGCCGCATGATCAATGAATGTAAGAGAAATTGAAGAAAGTGATTACACCTTTTCTGCTACTGAACTGTCTCTCACAGAAATTTTTGAAAGATACGCTATTGTTACCACAATAAATTTGTCAATGGTGTCACTCTAATATTGTAAATAATCAGCTAAGTTAGGCCGGGATTGGCTATTGGAAGCTGGAAACGAGAATACGAAAAATTCTTGAAAACTGTTGATCCAGCCAATATGACAAAGTAAAAACTTCGGGAGGGAGGGAGGGTGGGTGGGAGGCGGGAGGGTTTTAGGGGTGGGTGCTCATATCCCTGGGGACGGGGGGGGGGAGTGGGTGGGTGCGAGTATCTGAAAGAGTTTAATACTCCAAGAGGGTTTACAAATAGATGTATCACGCAAAAGCCTTCTACAAAGCAACTCAATGCAAAGTATACATTTTTTTGAAAAATGCCGCTAAAACTTTTTTCACTTTTCCAAATATTTTTCCTTTTTCCGGAAGTCAAAACTTTTACATTTTTCGAAATTAAAACTTAAGTTTCCTTTTATTGATCTAGGAAATTAAATAGTAATCATGATGTTTTTTCAATCACGAATGAGAAACAGGGTCTGTTCGTAAAGCCAGTTCTTAACGTTTGGCTTGCTACCGTAATATTTTGAAAGTTCCATGTGCCCGTTGTACCCTACGAATACTTTTTTAAATAATCATGTTGTGAGTTAACGAATCAGGCTTTGTGAATCGCGAGTAGAGTTTCATGGACCTTGGGAGAAATAGAACTTGATGGACTTAAGCCCTACCAGTAATTTTGTTGAAGAGAGTTAACAGAAATTCCGAATGAAAAATTTGACAAAATTTTGTTTTGGACTGAAAGATATACACGCATTTCCGGCAATCTCAGAAGTTTGAATTTTCAAAATTTTCCGGGGGAGCATGCCCCGACCCCCCAACTACCAGAAACCTCGCGCCTTCGGCGCTCGTTTGTACAACGTCTCTCAGTGCGCGAACTTACACCAAGATCTTCACATAAAAGATTAGAAATTTAATTATTCCAGTATAGATTACTATTAAGGAAATGAATACTACTTGCCTGTGAATATAATCTATGTCATATATACACCAAACGTATTTTTTAAAGACTGCTTAAACAAGGTTCGCTTAAATTTGAGGTTCACTTCCCGCCAAAAAATGCTGGCTACGCGCTTGTGGAAGAATTTCTGACTTCGAAAAGTGAAAAGAAAAATTTCGACTTCAAAAGTTGGAAAAAGTTTTAACTTCGAATTAAAATTAAAAAAATTGAATTAGAGACGAGGAAGTCTTGAATTTGACTTCCGGAAAAATGAAAAAGTCTCGAAACTGCTGCTACCGTAGCAAATCACCATAAGTTCACTGATTTTAGCTGATTTTAGCAGCCAATATGGCAAGTTTAAATATAGCATGGTATGATGCAAAAACGAAAGCAGATATAAAACGTAAGAGAGAATGTTGTAAACACACCATTCCACATATTCTTTTTAGATCACCATAAGTTCACTAATTTTAGCTGATTTTAGCAGCCAATATGGCAAGTTTAAATACAGCATGGTATGATGCAAAAACGAAAGCAGATAAAAAACTGGACATCAGCAGGTGGATGGTGACGGGAATGAAGGTATAATATAGCGAATGCCTAATGGATATCGTTCTAAAAATATAACATCATGTATTTTTGGTTCAGTTTTAGCTTTCTTTAAGTCAGAATATAATTTGAACAAAGTTGTACTTTTTCAATGAACCAGCTAGCTGGTTGGAACAATGCCGAATTTGTCTGCTTCATAATCGTTGCATCCTATTTGTACCCCATGTTTTTTAAAATTATTTTGAGTCAGTGTTGATTGTTAACCGTACTTTAAGAAACTTAAGGACACGTCTCTCTTTTACGACAAAAAATTGCGCAGACCTAGAAGGGTTTGGCTAACGTTTTACAAGGGCAAACACTTTTGTTAAATAGAAGCGAGTATCAATTTCTATGAAGTAGTAAAATTTGGGTGAAAATGTTTTGAACAGCGACTCAGGGAAAGAGAATTACCGCCATCGATGCATTCCGTAGCAAATCACCATAAGTTCACTGATTTTAGCAGCCAATATGGCAAGTTTAAATATAGCATGTTATGATGCAAAAACGAAAGCAGATATATAAAACGTAAGAGAGAATGTTGTAAACACACCATTCCACATATTCTTTTTAGTACACATATAGTAACGAACTGACATGGCGTTTTGTCATCGACCGACTGGCTATGTGATTTCTTTAATCGATTAGACTTCTCGTTCGGCATGCAAAGTTAATTTACTCCTTGCAGTTTCAAGAGCCTCGTATAATGTTTCGCAGCTTTCCTCGTTTCGGGCAGACAGAACATTCATGAACAAATTTTTGAGTGATTTTGAACCTGTGTGGACAACTGAACACCAAGCATTGGTGGTTAAGCTTAGAGGAAAACAGATGAAGTCGAGTTCATTACATTAATACCAAGAAATGATTGCAAGAAATGTCTTTAGGGTCAATATCCAAAAAATGTTTATAGGCAAGGGGAGGGGGAGGGGGAGGGGTAGGG
>JAOBAT010105601.1:0-15269 GCA_026413305.1 Hydrozoanthus tunicans
ACCGAGTGAATTACTTCCCTTGTGTGGAGTTTTGTTGATCAACTCCAAATAATAACGATGTTAGAGCCGAAAAAACTCGCGCGAGGCATCATTTCAAAATGTACATCAGTATCGTGCACATGGCCAATATGTCTAAGAAACTACTTAGGTGACATACTTAATTTCTACTTTGATCATTTTTTTAGTTGCGTGAACTAATTAGCAATGAACTTGATGATGATCTGCTGGATGATGACAATGCCTCATTTTCATCTCATGACTTTCGAAGCTCATCAAGAAGTCAAAATACTCCAAACTCTGAATTCCCACCGGATTCACCACAGCAACAGTGGAGTGGGCAATTTGGTTGTTCTGGTGGTAGTGATACTGCATTTCATCAATTCCCCCCGAGAATCCCTGGAGGGTTTGAACGACCCCCTTTAGTTACACCAAAGGGCTTACAGGTGCTTAGGGGTAATTTTTCAGACCACGAACAAATGTCAAACAAGAACGCAGCCAGTTACCAGTTTATTGGTGAGGCTAATGTTCAATTTCATCAAAATCCAAATGAAAACATCCATCAGCAAAATCAGGGACAAATTAATCATGCAAGGAACAGCGATAGTCACCAATATGGTGTTTATGAAGCTGTTGGCCAGAACAGAAATGACTTTAGAAACTATGACAATATGAGACATCCCAGTGCATTTCAGAGCTATGGACCTAGGGCTGGAATTGAAAGACAAAATGATGATCACAGGAATATGAGTGGAAGAAATGATGATTGCAAAGATGATTATATGAACTACAGTGACCACGAAATGCCCGATGGGCTACAAAGAGAAGAACATTATGGTTCAATGGATCACAGGGAAACTGATGAATATGCAAGCGATACACCCTTAGATGAATATGGACCAGATACATATGAAAATGAGAGACATTCGGAAAATTTTGGACTGGTAAGAAGTGATCGAGCCTTAGTAGATTTATAGAAACAACTTCATAAAACTGTCAGATCCAAAAAAATCGATATTTGTAAAGAACAGAAACTGTACAACTGACAGGCATCTGACAGATGGCTGACAAATTTGTTTCTTTAGTGGCAACTGTCTGTCATCTGATTGTCAGTAGTGTGTTGGTAAGTAAGTTGTTGGTAGACTGTGGGTGACCCTTTCAGTCCCAGTTGTACTGGTAAATTCTCCTAACTACAGTAGAGCCATACTTTTCATTGATTAAGTTTTTGGAACTTTACATTTCATTCAATTAATTGTAAGGAGATCTGAGTCAAATTAATTTTAAGATGAGAAGTTGTTACTGTTCAGTTGTCTGACTATGTGAGTCCTTGAGGACTGTGATACCAGACCAGGAGTTTCAATCACCACCGCCTACTTTCCGAGTTTCTTGCTGACATGTTGACACCCCTAGGGATACAGCCAAGTACTTTAATACAATATGCCCCTTACCTCAAAACTTGTTGGAACCCCTGTCAGACTGCTTACTGCTAGTTTTCCTCAGGCAATATGTAGACTGTGATCTTGTTCGCTTGAATAGGTAATGGATTGGTGTGTTTTGAACAGGATGATCCGATGCCTATTTAAGCAAACAAGATCACAGTCTACACATCACCTGAAGAAGACTTGCAGTAAGCAGTGGAAATGTCATGGTCCTCATTGTCTCACATCGTGAGATAACTGAACATTTTTACTGTTAAGTTTTATCATCCACAATGAACAATCTCTTTCAATATAACAGTTATCAACTTTTTCAGTTTGAAACTGCATGAGTCACATAATTATTATTTGTAATGGCAAGACTGCTATGTCTGAAAATAAGATATAATGATGGTGGTAATACTGTACTTAAAGGTGAAGAATGCTTCTAAATGTAAGCCGAGCTAGCAGTAGTTAGTCATTTTCTAAGTATTTGAATATAGAAATGTTTTTTTGTTATTACATAGGGTGTGCAAGGTTTTGGTAAACAAAGAGTAACGTATATTAAGAGGCAGTTGCCGAGTAGAACAGCTGATCCTGGTAATGGAAGTGATGGACATCATGTGGTCAGTGATGGTCAGGCACAGTCAAACAGTTCTCAGCTGGAGGTCTTATACAGAGCTCGGGGTCGCAAAATAGAAGAACTATCGCAGGAACTTGAAGAGAAAGAAGATGATTTTGGGAAGCAGATAAGAGTACTTAATCACCAACTGGCTTTAGTGAAAGGTATGCATGGGATATGGTTCAGTTGTACATAATGAGGCAGCATGGCTCATGAGTTAGGTGCTGCTTTTGCATGCAGCTGTCCCAGGTTTAAATCTCGCTCAGACCTTTCAACGGATTTGGCTTTGATGATCCCAGAGTCAAATCTGGACACCACACTTGTAAATAGCCAACTGGTCTGCCTCCAATCAGTTAGGTTTCTTAATTGTAGTCATGTTTGTTTGGAACTTAAACCTAATATTGTAAACACATCGAGGCCCCGCAAAATGCATATTACAGACAGTTATTATTATTATTATTATTGTTATTATTAGTATTATTATAATAATTATTTTTATTACTAAATTAATATTATCAAATACTTGCTGTTTACTCCTGATAAAAGGTAATCTATTGGGTAAAAACTAGAGATACCAGATTAGAGCTTGAATAATGACTGACAAGTTGCTTACCAATCAACCAAAAAGTAAAGAAAAATAACAAGTCTTTGTTTGCAAACATAAAAGTGAGAAAACATAAGTAGAGCAATTAACTTTATCAGGAAGGGAAGCTTGGGAGAGCTTGTTTCAATGTTTCTATTCACTTAGATGGATGAATAGAAAATTTTTAGTATAAAGGAAATGGGAAGAAAAGAAAACAGAAAAAAAACTCCAAAAGAATGAAAAAAAGTACTACACCATTTTCTGTAAATGTATGTACATTACTAGACAGTACTGCCAATTATACCACGCAAGCTGGTTTCCAAATTTAAGAAAGGAAAAGGTAGAGTGCTAGCAGTTCTTTTTGCTTCTTAAATTAAAGCAAGGATAAGAAAATAAGAAAGAACTGTTTTTGAAAGTTTTTATTTGTAAATGCTTCAGTTTTCAGGATCGGCTCATTTCCTTTCAAAACAACAAAACATTTTTATATAATTGATTTAAAATATGGTTTACTTGTATTTTTCTTAATGAAGGTGCTTATGTTTTGGTTGAGATTTTTTCAAGGTAAATTTGTAGATTGCTAAAAAACTGTTCTGTTTTAAGGAGAACATGGTGGTATGGCAACAAGTCTGGAGCAAGCACAGAAGATAATCATTGAGAACAAGAATGAAATAAGTGAACTGAAGAGCAAACTCGCATCAGCTGTTCAAGAAAATGAGGCTGTGCAGCAGGAAAAAGAGGAGGTGTGCTGTTTCAACTATAGAATAATATATGCTTTTGACAGTCTTAACAGTAGTTGATGAAGAAATAATTGATTCACAAGTTGAATACTCAGAAAAAACTCTGAGTCACTGATGTTAACATATCAGTTAGAAAAGAGTGGGCCAGTAAATTTTGGAGTGTAACCAGATCCAGTATACAGTTTTTTGTAAGATTAAAATTACTCTGTTTGAAAAACAATTAAAAAAACTTTGTTCTAATTTATCCAACGTTTCAAACGGTAAAATGTGGTAAAATGTTTTCAAAGCAAACATAAATAATTGTTTAAAACGAAAAAAATATGCTATTTTGGTTGAGAAAGAAAGAGAGCCTTTAGTGGTTGATTTTGTTGCCTCAAAAATCCTCAGAAACGTTTTCAAAAACAACCTAACTTACAAAAAATACATAGCAAAGGGATCCAGTTTTCAGTATACATGTCTTTGCACAAAGAGCCACTAAACAATGCAAAAGTGTTTAGTTTTCATTACACAATACATGAAGAAAAAGTTAGCTCAACTGAAGTTTTTGACTTAATAAGTGTGAAGTTGACAGTTTTTGACCAGGGCTGAATGGCTAGTTTCGTCTTGTTTCTAGATGGAGCAAAAGCTTCATGCCGCAGAAAGTGCAGTTGAGAGCCTCAACCATCAACTTGTTGAGCTAAGTCGATCTGAGAGTCTGCAGAGGGCAAAGGAACAAAATGAAAACCTTGTTGAGGCCATCAGACGAAAGCATCAAGATGACTTGTTAAAGCTGAGCCAGAAACTGGACGAGAATGCCGTAAATTTGGATTGGAAGGTAAGAAGCGACAGGCCTGAAATATTTTACACTTGCCTGCATAATTTGTTTTGTTTATTCGTCTATTTATTAGGAAATAATTCAAACCGAGTAACAATTAAGCTACAGTAGCCCGCAGGTAACATTACTGCCAGACAAGGCAGGGAACTAGAAGATACAATGAAACGATGCTCAGCGCTGTTACAACTGCAGTCCATAAGTAGATATTAGTATAACAAATAAGTTGACGCATAAACTTTATTTCCTTCTCATTTTTTTTTGCTTACACTTTTAATACTATTTTAGTTTCTTTTTAGATTGGTAAGCAGTAGGCGGATTTCAGCAGACGTAATACTTAATAAGAAACCATTTTCAAATCCGAACACCTCTGATCCGTAGAACAAAAGAATTTTTTTCTTAAACCACTAATCACATAACAATCGACTGAAACCCTCCTTAGCACACAGGGAAAGTTTTTTTGTACTATTTCGGGGACATCAGCATTTTGAACAATTCATGTATTGTCCGTTTGAATTTATTTATTGCTTACTCCACTACTTTTATGCCGTTATTAGCAGTAACGGGCATGAAGGTAGGGGATAAACAAATATCAACGCACAGTACTAGTACAAGCAGAGAAATTTAGAAAGGGGATTGACTCAGTCGTGTTGCTTGTATATTAGTAGTTTAGCAGCTGACAGAACGATGAAGCGAAATCTAGAACTTGTTTCGCGTTTCTAGCCATAGCCTGCTGAGTGGAAAGATTCACAACCGGACTCTAAAACTTAATAGTTTCTGGCCCAACTCTTTGAAAACTCCTCAAGATGATCTTTTATTATTGCTTTTGTTACAGACAGAAGAAGCCAATCGACTACGAGATGAGCTGGTGCAAGCTCGGAGAGAAGCGGATAATGCAAGGCTTGACAGAGCAGAAACTATCAATCAGTTAACCAAAAGTCTGGAAGAAAGTCAGAACCAGTGCCGGCAGCTTTTACACAAAGCTGCATCAGGTAATTTTTTTTCCGATTTTTTTAAGCTTTGAAATTTTTTGTAAGCCCTCAGGAATTACTTTAATTTTCTAACTAAAAGCAGCGATCGTACGGGCCCTGGAAATCCTGGAAAAGTTTTTACTAAGCCCTGGAAAATTTCATAGAATTTTATAGAAAAAACTAAATTTTGCCATTTTTTTTTTTGTTTCAAGTAACAATTAAAATTTTAGACTTCGTTTTTGAATGTCGTTTATATTATATTAAATTTAGTAACTACGATTTTTCATGACACTACTATTAAAAAGTTGTTTAAGCTGGTGATTACGAATATTATTCTTTTCATCGATTCTGGATTTAAAGAGTCTTGGAAGAGCCCTGGGAAACGAAAAAAACAGCCCTGGAAAACCCTAGATTTTTGAAATTCTGAAGGTGTATGAACCCCGTAAAAGTTAATGCTTTTTCTAGCTAGGTCAAGTGTTTATTGTAGTTTAGCATATGACCGATTGATTAAACATAATACGTAACTAGTTATGTAATTTTTAATTGAGGTTAATAAAAGTTTTGTTGATTAAGACCTTTGTCCGTTGGTTCCTGTAGGAAACGCAGATGAGGTCGTCCAACTGCGAGTTCAGATGCAAGAAGCATTTAACGCACAAAGCCAAGCTGAAATTAAGTGCAATGCTCTGCAGGTGACAATGTTACTCGTTTTTACTGCAAATAATTTTTGATTATTTTAAAGCAAGTTTAATGTAGTTGTGACTGGTGTTGGGAATGTTTAAGTCTTTCCCTGGTAACGTGGTTTACTTGTTTTGTTGTCAAAACTAGGTCAGGATTCATAAGTTCAGTTCACAATGAAAAAGTTTTAATAATTAGTTGCAATAATAGTTTCTAGAGATTGTGATCATCTAGTTTTTACCACAGGTTTCAGCTCACTGACAACTCCCATAACACATGTGGCTGTTATTTGGATATTTGAACAATTTTCCCGTGTTTAGTGATTTTTGGTTGCAAGTTTTCTCTTTCAATGACTGTGAGATTAACATTTCTCTTTGAAAATTGGCTGAAGTTTATCCAGTGGGCTCGAGCTGTTCAGATGAACAGATGAACAAGTTTTGCTGTGCTTCCTAATCAGTTTAAGTCTCTGATTGTTCTCGAGTCATTAGGGTAAATAATTACCGCCAGTGTACTCAGGTGTAACCTCAACAATGTGTCGACCTCTCTATTAAACCCATCTTTGTGCTACGTTTTGTTTTGTTTTATAATTTTTTGACCCTGAAGTCACGGGAGAACAGGCAATAGGACTCGAGTTCCCCTTTGAGGCATGCTACACGGGACCTATGGTTTAACGTCCTTATCCGAGAAGACGCGAAGGTCCTACCGTTTGCAGATGTTAAACCGAAGGCAGTACCTTCCCCTCAGTTATTTTGAAACCCTGAGTAATGGTCTGGCTAACCAGGCGGCAATGAGGGGCCTTAAGCAACGAGGTCAGCAACATTGATAACGACTGCATAAAAAAACACATTTCTTGCTCGCCCTTTTCGACCACATGTGGCTCGTTTCCTTACTCTTTTATCCGAGTTACGCTTTACGAACATATTGAAAGGTTAAGGCGTTCTTCTCAAAGGTAAATGAAGATTGATAAAAGCCATGAGAACTACAAAATGGAGCATTTTATATTATTATTTTCAAGACAATGGCATGCAGGTGCCCAGCACGTTGTATTCCAATGTGCCGTTATTGAATTCACTAATATTCTCTGCCGTCGTCAGCATTACCGTCCTAGTTATTAATGGTCCCTGTTTTTGGCACCGAAACGTAGAGAAGTTCGGCTCTCCCCATATTTATTTAATATGGATCGAGCTACATCCCTCCCCCCTCCACGAAACACTGCTAGTTCAGTATTTCAGGGCTTTTCAGAGCGGATCATGACCATACCGTTTTGGTCTGTTCAAAAGTTCCTTGAAATTGGATCTTTGTTTTGATGGGGTTAAGAAGAATATTGACATTCAACATTTTGCTTAGTTTGATTTTTGTCAGCTACCTGCCTGTAGCTTGCCAAATGTTTGACCTTCGTCAGTGATTGTTAAGGTGTTTCCCTTAGAATAGAAATCTTAACCAACTTCAAGGGTTCTTCTTTAAAGGGAATCTGCACTCCAAAATTATTTTCTTCCATGTTTAGGACCGTTTACAAAACGTGTAAGGTGAACGCTAAGGGAACCGCCATCTTTGCGCTCGCGATCTAATCCGTGACATCACAACGTCAAATTGCAGTTTGTTATGGAAGAAATATAAAAGTTTTTTTTATTCTTGTGGATAACGTTATGAAAAATGCAAGCAATAGAACAGTCCGAACACGGAAATAGAGCTGAATCTTGTGACAGCTTGACGTTGTGACCTCTTACGTCACTGCATAATGGCGGCCTACGTGGGATTGACTAGTGTTTTCTTTACTCGTTTTTACAGATTATTAATAAAAAAAATGTTTTAGAAATTACATTTTTGGAATTCCAAAAAAAATTTTGAGTGCAGGTTCCCAGTAAGAAATCCAAACCATCGATAGGAGATATCAAAGGGTTTACTGGGTTTGACGTTGCACAGGCAGAGCTGATGGACATGAAGGTGCAGCTGAAGAGTTATGAGAATGCGCTAAAACTGGGTGTGGCATCCAGTGAGGTGCGAGATCCACTCATCCGGGACCTTAATAGAGAGAACTGGCAAACACCTCAAACCAGGTATGACATGTGCGTGTTTTATTTTCTTTTCCAAAATGTGTTAAATAATTATGCTGGATCCTAGCAAAGGCGCAGGTAGTAATTTCACTGTAATAAATGCAGAATAGCCTATCCTATGAAAGAAGGCAGATTCCCTCGTAAAAATATTGAAATTTGGTCAAGAACGTTTTTTACGGCACTTTTATTTTCAGTCAGTAATATTTTGGTTTTGTAGAAGGTTTTTCAAAGTTTTAACATTCCATAAATTTTTTTTTTTTTTTTTAGCAATCCAATTTTTTTTTGTCAATAGAGTTTGCAATACGCATTGCATACTTCCCTGTTTTCTTTTTCACTTTTAAAGTAAGTTTTTGTTTAAGTGCCTATTATAACCTCTGGCAATTATCCCGCAAGACAAACATCTTTTTGTCTTTCTAAAACACGCCTTAAAACGACAGTTAAAACAGTAGCCATTCTAATACCACGAGTTATCACTATCGTCCAGAATAACGTCCAGCAAATTCTGCCCTAAGTAACTCAGTTACATAATTTAAAACTATGAAAATAGAGTCTTAGTTGTCATTAAAGAACATCCTCTAGTTTAGAAATAGGCCTTTATAGTACAAATGTTCCTGTTCAAAATGTTGAATTGAAATATTTTTTAAGCTGATAGTACTGAATTTTAAACCACGATTCGTTCTTACTGCTATTCTGGTTTCACAGAAGCCCAGAGGACGCAGAAAATACTGTTGTTGGTTTGAGAAAAGAACTAGAAAACTGTCTGTCTAGTATAAAAGCGAAGAGAGAACAAGTTAAAGAGCTGGAGACAGAGTTACGTCAGATGACCGAGAGACTAAAAGAAGAGGAAGATCGCTCCCAGAAAATTGAGTTGATCGTGCAAGATCGTGAAGTAGGTTACGTGTTTACCTTATTATCAGGTCCAAAATCTGTTCTGTGTGACCGAGATTACAGAGGTTTAACTTGACGGATGTCGCCACAATAAGCACATTGCTCGCACTACTAGCGGAATTCCTAGAGAACTGGAAATTTGGAATTTTATTCTAGAGCCCTGGAAATCTCCAGGAAAAGCAGTTAGTTTCCTTGTAATCCTGGAGTACTCCTGGAATTTTGTGGAAAATGTTTAACTTCCATAAGAATCAAACCAAAACCTAAATACTGAAGCACATTGCTCGCAATTGTACATTTTGTATCTAGATTAGAATCCAGGAAGTTTTTTGTTTGAGAATTTGGTCAGTTTTGTCATTGTTGCGCTTCAAAAGCAGAGAAACCTGGCGATTGTTTTGGCGGCGTTGATGCTCACGTTAAGTTGATGTTGTATGTTTTTCGCCGAGAGAGATCCTGGAAATTTTTTTTTTTTGCTAATCTGGAAAACTCCTGGAATTTCGTTTTCGTCAATCAGTACGAATCATGTCATCAGTATAATTTGTTGGAACATACATCAATGTGTAAACAACCGTCTTATCAACTGTATGACATGCATGACACTTTGTTCCATTCAGCAAAGCGAGCCTTTCTTCATGATTTGCTGTGAAGACATTATGTCTGCTACATCTTAGCAAGTGTAAGAAAGTTACATTGCTTTTTGTAATCGTTTAATTTTTGCTTTGGTCCCTCGGCAGAACCAAATTATTGAACTTACGCAAAGACTTGAGCACCACCAAAACAGGGAACACAGTCCAGGTAAATCCAAACGGTTCTTCATAGTATTAAAATTAGAAAGTCCTCAAAGCTTTTGACAATTTTTTTACCACTTTTCCTTACTTATAATTAGATCTTTCCACTGACGTTTCAAGGTATTTCATGTCTTAGGCACTTTAAGAAACGTTAAAGAAAGGTTTATGCTTACTGTTACCTCTTTAAAAAGGCGTTAATTTAAAAATTAACGTTTTTTATGTGAAATTTTAAAGGGAAGCGCTTGTCACCTCCTAAGCGGCTTTAAACTCGATATGTATTAATTTTGCCATTTTTTCCGTTTTTTTTTTTTTTTTTTTGGTTTGTTGATTTGGTACGGTCTTGCGCAAAACTAAAAACAAGTTTTATTTAAACAGATCGCCTTTTTTGTTTGATTTTTTTTTCAAAATAGGGTAAAGGATAAGTTACATACAGGTGGCGTGGTTTTATTTGCTTACAGGTGATGAATACCAGGTCGCTTTACAAGAAATGGAAGAAATGAAACACGGGTTCTTGGTAGGTACCTCGTTGTACTAACTTTCACGTTTTGTTTCTATATTTTTTTTGCTATGGGCGATTTCGAAAAAAGTTTTTTCACCAACTCTCCAAAATGTTGGTGCACATGACAGTCAAATAGAATCTTTGAAGTTTGTTTTGCAGTTCTGATTATTCCTGACCTAGTAAACTGGTGCGTTTGTTGTGTAAATATTTTGGACTTTAACTCTTTTATCAAGATTAGATCAGTGGCTTTACTTTGGACGTTTTAGAGTTTTTTTTTGAGAAGTCTTGTACTTAAAAGACGTATGTTTTATATTCGATGTAACCAGTTACTCTTTGAAAATTCCTTTTTTTGGTTAAGCGAGATCCAATGCTAAAATTGCGGTTTGCCAAAGTCGAAAACTAAGACAACTAAATATGTCCGATTAAGAAAACATCCAGAAACGTTACATTTACAATTAAATTATGTTGCAGAAACATGACAATAAAAGGCGTGGTCGCTCTATAGAGAAGGTCTCAAATTGCATCTTTTCTCTTTAATTTAGGAGTTTGAAGAAAAATTGAAGGATTCTGAGCAAAGCAACGAACACTTGCAACAAGAAAACGCAAACTTGCGTCGACAAATGGCTGAAGTAAGTTTCGTTTAAGTGTGATCAATCGTTCGTGTTTTGATGTATGTGTGTTTTACTGTTACAGTTATGTAGTAAGTTTGCAAGCATTATATTCAGTGACCTAAACATTTTTGGTTTTTTGTTTGATGTCATTCCAAACCATATGTAACCCAATTAAATAGAATATGGTATGTTTTATTTCGCCATAATTCTGCTTATTTGTCTATTTTCCTGCACCGCTTTATAGTTACGTCCTTACTGTCCTCAATGTAGGAAATATGTATTGTTAAGAATTTCTATGTTTTATTAACGAAGTCCATTGTCTGTTGTATGTCTTTCCTGTTTGTTTTTTCTTGGCAACCTTGTTGTTCTGAAGGTTTGCTTTTGATAAATAAAATTTCTACTCTGAAGGATTATTGATTTACAAGTAATATAATTATTTAATTTGTTTTACGATAGAGCGCAATTCATTTGATTTTTCCAACAAATGAATGAACTGCATTAATTTTTTTTCTTCAACTCGTTTACACAGATGGTAGCAGAATTCGATGAAGATAAGAGAATCAGCATAGAAAAGTACGTTTGAGCATGCTGTTTTAAAAATTTAAATTTCTCAAATCAACATCAACTTAACAACAAGATGTGTAATGGCAACTTTGTGAATCTGTTGATTAGGTGCAGAAATTCTGTGTTACAACTCCACGAAGATTCTAGAAAACTGTTGCAAGAGAAGCTACAAAAAGAACACGAAGAACAGAAAGATGCTATCCGGTTTGTATCCTAACATTCTGTAGATTGCAGTTTATAGCCTAGTTTTAAATAGACAAAATGCAATCCTTTGAAGTTGCTCTGTTTCCCAAGGCCATTGGCATAACTTAAATTCCATTGCTAAACAGCTCTTTGTTAGTTTTTACTCTGAAGATGAACTACATAGTTCGAAAACGTCAAGTTAAACTTTTGCCCAAAAATGTACCGTATTTTAAACATAGACTGGCATATTCGTCTTCCTGCATGGTACAGTATCTCCTATTGGACTCGATTTCTGCCTAACAGAAGGACTAAGAACTACCTTGGAAAAAGGATTACCGACTTAAACTTTGGCTTCTTTTGACAGGAAGGAACTGGAGGTTACCAATGAAGAACTTATTAGGGTGAAAGAGTGTTATGTGCAGTTGTGTCAGGAATCACGAGAACTGGAACAGAAAGTGAGGGACGAATGTAACAAGGAAACACAAGAGCTATTGAAGAAGGTACAAAGAGTAAGGCTTTTACTAATGGGGATATTTTATGGTACTACAGGAAAAGTGACATCCTTCTTAGAGTCGCTGCTTTGCAGTATACGTTTTATGTGTAGTTCAACCAAGATGGTTAATGAGCTTTAAACCACAAAATTTTCTAAAGCAAAAATGCTCAAGGCTAATTATATGTCTTTCTAATCAACAGCAGGGAATTTACCTAGACTTCAAACAAAGAAACTTTTTCCCGTCAAAAAAGGTTAAAGTCCAGTGTTACCTTTAGATCGGTCATGTGGTCACCACGTGACTGACGTTATAATGCGGTGTTTGCTTTTCTTGCCTTTACTTTACTCTCCTAAATAGCCAACTAGTTTGTATTAGTCTCGTTTGCTTTCAACATAATTGATTTGTCAAGAAAGGAAAACTAAAATGTGTTTTCCTTTTAAAGTTATTTGTTGCTGAAATTGTATTAAAATTTAATCCCTATAAAACTCTTTATATAGATACAGGGCCTCTCTGGATACCAGTCTCCAGACTGAATGGGTCACCCAGTGGAAATCAAATTTCTATTTATCTATATAAGCGTATAACTGGATTTGATTTACCTTGAGCGGAAGCCATACTCGCATGAACTGTTTAGCTTGTATAATTGTTATATATGTTGAATTTTGATTTTCTTAAAACGAGCAGAGTGAATCAGAATCAATGCAAAACCTGCGTCTATCTTTGGAGAAAGAACACACTATTGAGTTGGAGAAGATAAGAAGAGACCTTTCAACACAGAAGCAAAACGAGATTGAGTCAGCAGTGGAGCAGCAAATACCAAGAATTAGGGAGGACATTTACAAGGTTAGTCAGGGTTCACACGGCCGTGAAAAGTCATGGAGTACGGGAAAAATGGCCAGGGTCACAGAAAGTCATGAAATTTTGTTATTGATTACGGTTTATATCAAGAAAACCATTGCTCTAATTTTTTTAATGTTTCTGTATTAAATTGACGAATTTAAGTGTGTTGCTATAAATTCAAGAATGTTACACTGTCTTTAAGTGTTTAGAAGTGATACTTGATATTTAAAGTTGAACGAAAGCGTGAGTAGCTCGTTTTGTTTGAGTGGATTTTTTGGTTTCTCGATATTTCTTGGTCATTAAAAATTGCATTTTGTCATGGAAAAGTCATGAAATTTCATTCTTCATTCTCAGTGTGAATACTGGTTAGTCACATTGTCATTGTTGTTCTTCAGTAAAACACCTTAATTTGAAATATTGTTTGTGTTGGCATTTGTCCATAAGCTAACACTTGAAAAGGGGTTCAAATACGGCAAAGAACATCTTGAGTGAGGGGAGTCATATTGGCAAAGTGGTTGTTCTTGTCTCCCCTCTCTTTGACTTTGAATTGAATCCTGGGTTTTGTATGTGGGCTGAGATTTGTCTGTTTTTTTTTCTCTGGATACTCCAGTCTTCCTCCCTCTGCAAATCGACACTAGGTTACATCATCTGACCATGGAGGACCATCAGGGAAACCACTGGAACTTTACATAGTAATGATTTTATTCTTATCAATAAATCCAGTGATGCATGAATCAGTAGACTAGGGTTGTGTTCTATACACCATTGCGCAAAAGATGTGACCTGTTCATTTTCCCTTGATCCCTAGCCTATAAACGTTTAAAGTCGCCCATAAAAACGCACAGTGAGAATCTGTAAACCGATGTAAATTTAACACACACAGTGTTGTTAGTAAAAGGAAGAGTTTCACCAACTGTTACCTTCCCTTTGTTTCTTTAAATGATGCAAGATTTGCAAAGCATTGTGGTAAAATATACAGCTCCCTCCTTTTTCTGAATGGTTGATTGAGTCAGTTTTGTTTTTTGCGTTTTCTATTGGGAAAAATCGTTTTTGACTGGTTTGGTTGGTTAACCATTTCATCCAACTCTGATCCTGGTTGAAAGGGTTGAAAACGTTTGGAAAATTGTTCTGTTGGAAATTTCAACTGAAAAAAACAATCCCGGTGTGAGTTGAAACGGTTGGCCCCAATAGAACACGACCTAATTTCTGAAAAATTGCAGGAACAAGAGGAGAAGACGAAGATGGCTGTTGAAGAGGCCTTGGCTTTGTTTAGAGAGAAGTCAGAACAAAAACTTAATGAAGAGCTAAAGCAGAAGTGGACAATAGAGAAGGAGAAGGAGTTTGAAACACGTCTGAAAAATGCAATGGAAGAAGCAAAGTCGCTCTGGGGAAAAGAGCATGTTAGTGGTAAGTTAACGTATACATGTATTTTGGGCCCTTTTAACTTCCCTTGATTAAATATCAAACTCCGTTCTCGTGGCAGCGAGCTATTTCATGGGAAGATCCATCACGTTATTTAGGCTTGATACTGTCGATGCTATAGTTGTTAAAATATCAAAGTCACCATTGTCATCGTTGTCATTCCTTTTTTACTATTTTTATCAGTAAACATAATCTCAGCAACTCTTGTCTGTAACAATACAAAGGTTTTCAGTCAACTCTGGTTATAGTTGTGCTTCCTTAGACACAGTAAGAACCCACATACCGGTATTAAGAACCTATAGGTTATTTTAGGAATGGTTTTTATTGCATTTTGTAATGAACAGGTAGTAAAAGCAAAACCTTTTTATTTTATTCTTTTAATCTTATTAAGGGAAGCCTAGACTGAAATTACTTTTTCTGTTTTTGCTTTAATCTCTGCCTCCACTCTTGCAAAAACAACCTGAAACAAATTATTAGAAAAAGGGAGTTCAAAATGAGAATTTTAGCCTAAAAGGTTCTTATAGGTTCTTCTTTTTCTTCTCCTCCTTCTCCTTCCTCTTTTCCTCCTTTTCCTCCTCCTCCTTATCCTTCTCTTTTTCTTCCCCTCCTCCTTCTCCTCCTCCTCCTCTTTCTCCTTCTTCCTCTCCTTCACCTCCTTTTTCTCCTCCTCCTTCTCCTCCTCCTTCTCCTTCTCCTCTTTCTCCTTCTTCCTCTCCTTCACCTGCTTTTTCTCCTCCTCCTCTTTCTCCTTCTTCCTCTCCTTCACCTGCTTTTTCTCCTCCTCCTTCTCCTTCTCCTCTTTCTCCTTCTTCCTTTCCTTCACCTGCTTTTTTTCCTCCTCCTTTTCCTCCTCCTCTTTCTCCTTCTTCCTCTCCTTCACCTCCTTTTTCTCCTCCTCCTCTTCCTCCTCCTTCTCCTTCTCCTCTTTCTCCTTCTTCCTCTCCTTCACCTGCTTTTTCTCCTCCTCCTCTTCCTTATCCTTCTCCTCCTCCTTCTCCTTCTCCTCTTTCTCCTTCTTCCTCTCCTTCACCTGCTTTTTTTCCTCTCCTTTTCCTCCTCCTCTTTCTCCTTCTTCCTCTCCTTCACCTGCTTTTTCTCCTCCTCCTCCTCCTTCTCCTCCT
>JAOBAT010105612.1:0-10696 GCA_026413305.1 Hydrozoanthus tunicans
TAATGCTGTGATTCAGTGGGTGGGGCACGACGAGGAGGGACGTCTAAACCACTTGCCACAGCTGCTCAAGTGCGTTCGTTTGGAGAATACAACGCCCGACTTCCTTGAGTCGATTGAACAAGAGCCGCTAATTCAGGTACCATGTTGTTTTTATGTAATCTCTGATGGAGCTTCTTGTAACTTTACTGTTAAAAAAAAGCCAGGGCAGAACTTTTATTTGGACCTCAATAATAAGGGTAGAATAGTTTAAATTTAGCTAAACTTAATTTTTTCATCAAGAGAAACAGAAAAGTCATGATAACAACGTTCTTAGCCCCCCAGCCTCCCACGGGAAAGTAAAAAAAAGTTGTAGAATTTGACTATAATTGAATTTAAATGGCAGCACCTCCCGCAGATTATCCGCTGTAAAATTTGCGAGCTTCTCCTGATTTTGAATAAAGGTTGTTGGTAAAATGGAAAGGTGAAAAAAAGTATTTCGAAAAAGAAAAAATTAATGGAAACGTGCATTGGTTGTGTATTAAGTAGATTATGCCCATAGGATAAACGAGATGGCGATAACTTTGGGAACAAGTTCAGGAGTTCTAAATCTACACGGCAATCACCAATCCCTCAGTGTTGAAGGCGTCACAGTGGCCGAGCGGTCAGCGTGCTCGTAATCCTAGGGTCGCGAGTTCCATCCCCTGTCAGAACATGGCCTTGTGTCCTTGAACAAGACATTTTACACGACTTTGATTCAGTCGACTCAGCTGTATAAATGAGTACCAGTTCTGCTGGCAGCTAACCTGCAATAGATTAGTATTCTGTCCAGGTGGAGTCAAAGACTCTCATCCGCTTAACAGTACATGTACAGAAACCGGAGATAAGCGCCGGCCCTATGAGCCACTTAGGCTCGAGAAAGGATTAAGCTTTGGCTATTGGCGGCATCGCCTACAACGTAATGGGCTCGGATAACATAATGTTCTTGATGATAAAAATGAAATTAACAGAATGAAACAACACTAGTACTTATACAACACAAAGTTGAAACAAACAAGAAAGTGAAACTAAGATGAAATAAAGGAAATGAATAATAGCAGTTGTCTGGTTTATCTACATACAGAGATCCCCGCCGTGCTTAGAAATAATCGAAGAAGCAAGGGCAACATTTGATGCACCCCCGAGTGAAAGTGGGTGTCATTTCTCCCTACAAAGCTTTGATGGCCGAGACGGGTTCAGGTCGGTAGTCGTTTTGGAACCGTTAGAAGCTACTGGCCGCTTTGATTTAAGTTTAGTATAATTTTAGTTTAAGACTGTTATAATTGTTTTTAATAATAAATATAATAATAATAATAATAATATTAATAATAATAATAATAATAATAATAATAATGATAATAATAACAGCCATTCTTGCAGTCATGGACTGAATTGCGAAGGACGTCGGAAAGAAAGCATATTAAGGTGCATATTGATGCCGCTATACGGTCCATGCATGACCTCGGGGCACAGCTCCACAGCCAGATAGAACTGGGTATCGATTTTGTCGAGGGAGGAAAACCGGAGAGCCCGGAGAAAAACTCTTGGAGTCAGATTGAGATCGACAAATCTCAGCCCACACGCGGAACCCAGAACTCGATCCCGGGTCCACAGTGGTGGGAGGCACGAGCGCTAACTGCTCGGCCATGCTGAATCCCCATTATTATTACAACTGACTCCCCTATTATTATTATAATTATAAAAACTACAATAATAATTATTATTATCATTATTAATATTATTATTTCTATTAAAATTCAGTTGCAATATTGACTATCGTGTAAGCAAATTGTCTTAAATTCATTAATTTTTTATCTTTAAATATAGATTAGGTTAGATTAGATTCGTTCTAGTTTTATTATATTGTTATAGTATTATTATTGTTATTGTTATTGTTATTTTTGATATTATTTCTGGTTCTATTATTATTATTATTATTATTATTATTATTACTATTACCCAAGGCAACATCAACAATAACAAATTACTAACAACAACAACAACAAAAGTTGATTTTCTTTTGTTTTATGAGATTTTGACTCTAGGAGTCACGGGAGAACAAGCAATAGTACTCGAGGTTCCATCAGAGGTCTGCGACCCGGGGCCTACGGTTAAACTTCCTTATCCATGGAGACGTTACAGTCTAACCGTTTGCAGATATTGAAAGCCGCACTTTCTCCTCAGTTATTTAAAGTCCGGCACCGGGAATCGTACCCGGGTCTCCCGCACATCAGACAGGCGCCTTACCAACTGGGCTAAGAAAAAAATTCTGCTTAGCTTCTAGTTATAACCGCATTTACCAGCACAAAAGCCGGGTTTGTGCAACAACGCCCCTCGTTATTTGACCAGATTGATAAATCCTGGTCAGTTCTTTCAAAATGCTAACCTATCCCTAATTTTAATCTAGCTCAAAGTATGAAGGGATCTGAGCTCTAAATTTTTGCTTCGGGTAAAAAAGGCTTATTGAACCACTCTATTTTAGTTCTAGAGACTTAGACAGAGACGGGACCCCAGAGATAACAAGCTCAACAAAGAACGGAGAGCATTACGGCGCTCCGCGAAAGCTTGCATTTTCCGATAAAACTTCTTTGGATGAACCCCGTCGAAAGAACGGCCAACCAGACTCGCGCTTCAAGGTGAACAGAGACTTGTATCTAGGACCAAAGCTGAATAAAGACGACAGTCCTGATAGGCGATTTGCTGAAAACAAAACTAAGCGTCATCCAGTCACCCAGGGACCCTTAAAGAAAGACGGAACCCCCGACATGAGATTCAAAGCCAATAAGATTCCCCCTTACTCAGTGCATCCGCCACCCGTTCTTGGCTACCCCAGCTACCCGGCTGGGCCAGTAAAGAAAGACGGAACCCCCGACATGAGATTCAGGGCCAATCAAAATCCTTCGTGCCCAGAGCCATCGCCACCCGTTCTTAGCTACCGCAGCTACCCGGCTGGGCCAGTAAAGAAAGATGGAACACCAGACATGCGATACGCAGCTAATAAAGGTTACGGGAGCTATTCACCCCCCTGCAGTAAAGGCTACGGGAGCTATTCATCCCCCTGCAGTGGTCCGTTAAAGAAGGACGGCACACCAGACATGCGTTTTAAGGCCAATCGTCGTTAACGGTAACATTCAGTCATGAAACAATTTAAGTGTTACTTTAAAAAGCGTAACTTCCACCTTTTACAGTAAACTTTAACTCTTAGTGTTGGGTCGTTATTCGGTTAATTAAGGGAAGAGTCCAATTCTTACAAACGTTTATCACGTGTTTGCGTTCTGCGTTTGCGTTTTAGTTCACGAGTGTAATGGGATCATCTTTGATGAAGATTATTTAACGTTTGTTTTTTAACGACAACTCTACGCGGGAGTTTTACTAAAATAGCACAAGGTATTCTATGCGACTATTTTCTACCACTATACTTTCCATTTTGTGTTGCAATTGGATGTGATGAATTAACAGAAAGTAGAACAAATTTAATTCTGCATAAAATATTGTGCTAAACAATAGAACAGCCAGAGTAATAAATTTACAGTCGTTGTTAACAAATTTTCCTTGTTTTATCAAAAGCTTGGTTGCTCATGGGCCCGATATTTTCTTCCTTTGAGCATGTAGCTCTCCTCTGTAAACCCTTTTTCAGGGCTTTCGAGCACATAGTCAAAGTATTTTTTGTGTAACTAGCTTTTCGACACACTTTTTGGAGAATAAATCGGTGTTGCGCCCGGATTGGGACTCAAACTCGCGTGAGAAACCATCATATTCACAATTAAGGGTATAGTTTGTTAAATGGAGACCAGATAATGGTAGGCTTGTCAAGGTTACGAAGAACACTATTGTTATCCAGTATTATAATCCAACTAGCTTGTGACAAAGTCATAGATGAAGTTTAAAAGCAGCTGACCTACATTGTGAAGATGACTTCCACGGTCTAATATTATCAGAGTGCTCAATGGTTAGTGCCAGAGCTAGGTAAGAAAATTTTTTAAAAAGAAATTGATTTGCATTAGCTGGAGTCGACACTGCGGCTCCGTCATCAGAACGTTTATCTATCTAGGAGGCACTGTTACAAGTGAGCGAAGGAGCAGATAAAGACATTGAAAGCCGACTCAGAACAAATTGCAGGTCAATACGCTGAACAGGACCAAACTGAAACTGTATCAAAGCTGCGTCTCTCCACCTTTTCATATGCCTAATGCCGGCGATTGACAAAGATGACCTTAATGGGCTTCCGTCTTCCCCACAATCCTTAGAACATTTTGGCCAAGTAAGATCTCAAATGAAACTGTGCACAAAAGTGTATGGGAACTGTTGTTATGAGGAGATGGAAGCTGATAGAACATCGCAATAGAGAGAGTAAGAGTGAGAAAACACGAACAGCACTGCAATGGACTCCCGAGGGGAAGAAAAGGTGCGGTGGACCAAAGAATACTTGAGATAAAACAGTGGAGGCAGATATGAAAGAAATGGAATGTATGTGAATAATAAAGGCAAAAACCGACAGGAGTTGAGCTGTTTTGTTGCTGTTGTGCAGATCAGGAGGCAGAGCGGAAAGTAACTTGGCAAGTGACGTCACTATACCAAACCAAATTCATTCTAAAGTAATTAAGTGTATGCTTAACTGTTTGGCTGTTTAAGGATGTTTTATTCTGGTATAATAGAGAGAAGTATTTACAAATGGTTATAACAAAACCTTTCCTTTTTAATAAAACTGTCGAGTCTGTTATTTTTGTGAACTGCTCGTGTTTGACTTGACATCCTGGTATCTTACTGTAGCTAAAAAAAAAACAAAAAACAAAGAAACATCAATAACCAAAGATAGTGACACCCAAATTTGTCAACTGCAAGAAAGGGATTTCACAATGAGGAGTGATAAGAAACGATAAAGCTTCATCGATTGTTTCAACGACGGCTCAACCTAAATAGAACGCTTCTTTAGCGGCAAATCAGATCTAAACCTACGGAACATTTAGCAACAAGACAAAAGCTAGATTGGATTCAACCTCCCTGGAACTCAAGATGGCAAGAAGTGGCCGCAACATGTATACACTAAGAACTGGTGCAAAGTGTTCTTTCAGTGTGGCACGGAAAGTTCTAGACTAATACCTGATGAGCTGACTGTCATAGAACAACCTTACCAAGGCTGAATGGGAAGGGGCAACAAGGGGGGGAGGGGGGGGGGATACACACTAAAAACTTGAAGCGCTCTGGACGGATGGTTTATTAGTGACATTATGAAATACTGTTTACCTCTCGACTTGGTCCATGCCAAACAAACTACCCTGTTGTAAGGTCTCTTTTGCTGAATTTATTCTACTCCTTAACAATTGGATCTGTTAGCATAAACTATTTGCTACAACAGCATGAAAAAATTTCTGTGATACTCTGCCGATAGGATGAACAAAATATGAAGTATATCACAGGATTAATGGTAAACTGAACAAATACTAAAGGATAGCTAACCAAATGAATCATTTGCATGGTACAAATATCAAAAACTTGTGTATACATGGATATACCGAAAAATACTAGATGAAAGCCTACTGTCAATAAAAATGTCAAAGATATAGCTAAGAACATTTTTGTTATCCGAAGATTTTGCTCTCTTCTTCTTCGAGATTGCAGATCATAAAGTGTTGAGCTTCCTGGAATTTTTTGTCTTACTAACTTGAATACAATGTAAGGATACAGAACCAGCATCAACAGAACTGGCGGGACGTAGTAAATCCCAAAAGATAAGGAATCCAAAATCAGGATATGTTTCAAGGAGAAATGAAAACAAAGTTTAAACTTTGAGGAATAGAAAAGGTAGTAAAAGTCTGGAGACCAGATTGCACTGGGTACCAGCCAGGTACTTATCAGTAGCAAGTTACGAGTTTTTACGCTTTGAAATCTCGCTTTTGTGGGGAATGCTACTGCATAGAATCTGTGGATTGTGATAGCTGCAAGGCTCAGCATTGATACACTGACGAAAATGTTTATAAGAACAAGAAACACTTTGCATAATGCGTTACCAAGTGTAACTGGCAACACGGGAGAATCAAAGCCGTTCATCAAGGCCATATGTGCCGCGCCCATAGCAGGTGTAAAAATATCTTATACTGCCATATTCAACACAAAACAGTCTGTTGTTGTACGGAGTGTCTTGGCCTTGTAAATAGTCAAGATTATCAAACCATTTCCGATAAAGGATGCAATGCTTAACACTAGAGTCAAATATAGCTGATAGTGAGTCATAATGTGCCAGGGTATGAAACAGGATCGTCCGGTAGTGTTCATGTCTAAACTCGAGTTCGTCTTCGCAAACCTTTTTAAATCAATTATTTCCCCGGCTTTGTCTTGATCTCTGCTTGGTGACACAATTGCGTTATTTTACCTGCGAAAAAAAATGAGAAAAAAAATAAACCCTGATGTAATGTTTGGTGTAGTTTTATGGCAAGTGAAGAGCTAATGATTAACAAAAAAGCACCTTAGAGCTTTTCAGTGGTTTGGTCGGCCAAAAAATGCTGCCTGAACATCAGGAAAATTCAATGAAAAGCGTTATCGCCAATAATGATAACAGCATTAACAGGACTGTGTCAATTTTAGTCAAAGAGCTTTTAGTACAGTTTCTACCAGCTGCAGCTGCGAGATTTCCATTGAATTGTCTGTAAAGCCTGTGAATTTTAAATACATAATTACGTTAAGTTCCTTTACACCTATTAAATAGCAAGATATTATGAAACTATATTTCAAACTGTAAGGTAATTTATAGCATGTTCTGTAGAAATTTTTGGCTTCCAAATTTGAAGAGGGGTAGGTCTGAAACATCGCCAGTGGTATTTATGCCACATTTCACGTACACTTGCTATTATTTGTTTATGATACAGTTTATGGCAGAAAAGCCTCAAACAAAACCATTTAGAAAAAAAAGCAGTATCTCGTTAGCGCCAGGCACAGTCGCAGGGTTGATATTTTGGTTTTTATTGAGTTGAATGATCTGGTTTATTTTGGCAACAATGAATCTTATCAATGGTAAAACTTTGTTTGTAAACCTATAATTCTTTAAGCAATATTAGTTCAACGGTCCAATTTATTTTGGCAAGATGAATCTTATCAATGGTAAAACTTTGTTTGTAAAGGCTATAATTCTTCCATAACAACATTTTGTGAAAAAAGTTCATCTTTGTGACTGCCAAGTTCATCAAGTTGCAGACACATGTTTCCTTTTCTGAAGTCCTTCGCAAAAGGTCAGTTGAATCAAAAAGTTGAAGCAGTGGTCAGCAGGAATGTACCTGACTATTTATTAGAATTTGCATAAATAATTTTGCTTTATATGAGGTTATTACACGATGGCACGAAATTTTACGAAGTTTATCTACGAGTAAAAAAAGCTTGAGGGGTTTCTCAAGTGAGCGTAGAAAACGAGCTAATTCAGTTTTTTCCACGAGGAGATAATTTTTATAAGTTCGCGTGTAACTTTCTTTTTAGTATATTATAGATATGAGACATACGAGCGTTTTTCCGCTGAAATGAGCGGGAAAAACAATGAAATGGGTAAAGCAATATCTTTCACTGGTGAAGATTTTGAAAATAAATTATGTCACTCGCGATTTCCTATGAAATCTACAAGTTGTGTGTTTTACAGTAAAACCTTATATCTATATATAAAAAATATCAATACTCAATCTATTATGTTTTAATTTAGTATGTAAAGGGCAGATGTATATTGCGCTTAACCACGCTACCTCGGTTTACTCACGCACAGGAGCTGACGAAATTAAGTTCAAGTGGAATATCCGCAACTGAAGTTTACTTAGATTTCCACTGAACCCTTAATGTGTTTAAGTTGTTAGTTTACGCCGCCGGTTTGGCTTAATATGGTGGTTAAAAGGCAGATACAACTTCTCCTAAACACAATTAGTGTGAAGGATAATATTGATGATAAGAGTACTGAAAAACTTAACAAGGTTCCGTTTTGGAATGTTCTATTGTGAACAATGAAAATTGAGCATCTTGTGATGCATGAGTTAGTTGTGTTGATATAATAGTAACGCAATATATAGGGTTTTAGAGTCAGTTTAGAAAGGCCAGTCTTCATAGTTCTTAATAGCTTAAAGGTACACCAAACTTAGAATAACATCATGTTCGACGACCACAACACCGAATAAAAGACGGTTCCTTGTATATATGGCCTCCAGAGTTGATTCCTGCACTAGAGAACTGATGTGAAAGCTCTATACTATCCGGAAACTGGCTCGTGATTAAACGAACATTCTAACAGCAGTTAATCTTCATGGACGTTTTTTCTTCAATGTTATCAAATTGAAAATTTGAAGCGATTACTTGCAAAAACCGGCTGCACTGTCGATTGAACGAGACATATGACAAGCTGTATACGTAACTAAGATTCACATACTAATAGATAATAATGACAATTCGAAGGAAATTTCGGCGCTGCAGCTTCCAGAAACTGTATCAAAAGCTTTTTAATTTAAATTCCTCAGTCTTGTTTGTCTTACATTGCCTTCCCTTTTTTCAACCGAGAGGCTCGCAAATTTTACTCCATTTTTTCGGAAGAAAGCAATGGTTTGCATCTGATGCTCAGACGAACGGCTAACGCTCGAAGCGTCAGCTCTTCAAATCATTTCACGGCGATGATAATTTCTTTATCACACAATACTACAACTTTCTATCCACTCGCCGACGCATTTGATAGTTTTTTTTGAAAACAAAAGGTCTAAAAAGTAAGATTTTAGTGATGATTTTTAAATATAACAAAACACTCTTCAAACTTACGTTTACATACATGTTTCGGCAAACCTTTGCCTTCTTCAGTGCGAAATCGAAATGACTAACTTATCCTAAGTGATAGAATGAATTATACTGGAAAATGAACAATGGTACAAAAGAAACCCTTGTGAATTATAAGGAAGTTTTAAATTGACATGCTTGACTTGTTGATTTTTAAAAACTGCATACCTAAAGCTTTCATAGTGATTTTGAAATACCAGTCACAGGCGCTTGAAACACCGCTAAATTCAAGGATAAATTACCACTCCTTTAAAAACCAATCAAGTCGAAAGCTTTTATGGAACAATTTTATAACAGGGAGAATGACATTTTCTTCGTTTTGATAAAAACCGTTTTCGATAAATTGATCAACATTGTACATCTTATACCATAAACAATCGCTTGATGAGAAGAGCACTGAATGTTCGAGTTTTACTTTCTTTTAGTTACAGTTTATAAGAATACTAGTTGTTTCGAAAAATGTTAAGTACCAAACAGATTTATATTTGCTGAGCTTACTTACAGTTTAAGGAGTTGTGTATGTGATCAGTGTAGCAACAATCCACGCTTAAAGAAGATTATTGACTTGTCTTGCTTTCTGTATTCTTTATCCCGAGCTGTAAAAAAGCCCGTTACTCACAGTGAAGATTGGTTTCAACTGCACATGTTTTTGGGCATGCTCAGTGATACAGCCGTATTGACGTTCAAAGTTTCCTCCTCAAGCCACCAAGTGCATGCATAACCAAGGTTTATTCAATCTTTGAATACACTCGAGTATGTGCCTACATTAATTATACTAGTAAGTCTTGTGTAAAGTAAAACCAAAGGAAGTCCGTCAGTTCCTGCGGTTATGTGTGGGTTAATAAACACTTTTAGCTTCGCCCTTACGGCAGATGGCGAACGCGACGATGTTGCGTGACCACGCCTTGCCGTTTTGCAGTTTGCAGTTCGTGTTTCGACGGGAACGAATCCCTCTAGGCCTCTCTCGCGTAATAAGTACGTGAAGATTTTTTTGCAGTTTAAATCCTTTACTCTCACGTTTAAAGCTTTAGACAAGATTCTTTAATTCTTTTCTCACCTTGTGTTTGTGTTTAAACAGAATTATGAGTACATTTTCAGTAATTGAATTTGGATTGTTTCAACAAGCGGAAAGGAAAAAATATGCTGGCTAACATCTTGCAGCAACAGCAAACTTTATGCTAAAATCGATCCACAGCATAAAATAGGATAAAAACATTGAAATATGGAAAACTTTGAATTTTTATGGACTTAAGAATTCTTTTTTCGACTAAACATTTCGTTTTTTGATCTATCATAATGTTTTAAAAAGTAGTAACTTTATATAAATGTATGCATGCTACAGTGTTTAGATATTGTCAAATGAAAGTCTCATTTGGCCTTGAGGTCAGGTTCAGTGTACATTTTGCATTATGAAGACCTTTTTACCCAAGAGGATGAGGCTGAGGTCCCTCCTGCCCAAGAGGATGAGGTTGAGGACCCTCTTACCCAAGAGGATGAGGTTGAGGTCCCTCCTGGCTAAGAGGATGAGGTCGAGGACCCTCTTACCAAAGAGGATGAGGCTGAGGTCCCTCCTGCCCAAGAGGATGAGGTTAAGGACCCTCTTACCCAAGAGGATGAGGTTGAGGTCCCTCCTGGCTAAGAGGATGAGCCTGAGGATCCTCTAACCAAAGAGGATGAGGCTGAGGTCCCTCCTACCCAAGAGGATGAGCCTGAGGATCCTCTTACCCAAGAGGATGAGGTTGAGGTCCCTCCTGGTTAAAAGGATGAGGTTGAGGACCCACTTACCAAAGAGGATGAGGCTGAGGTCCCTCCTGCCCAAGAGGATGAGGTTGAGGACCCTCTTACCAAAGAGGATGAGGTTGAGGTCCCTCCTGGCTAAGAGGATGAGGTTGAG
>JAOBAT010105623.1:0-15265 GCA_026413305.1 Hydrozoanthus tunicans
CATTTTTGGTAAGGAGGCATTTTTGTGTGCTTTTGTTGTTACTATATTTCAATACCTAAAAAAAACAGTGTATTCTTGTCTCTGCTTTTTATATTTTTCCACACTTGCAACACTCAGATTTTTCTTATTTTTTCTCTTCAGAGAGTCGTGTTGAAATTTGAGTGATTGCCGAAAAAAAATTGTGGGGTACCCGTGCTTGTTAAGGAGAAACTCTAGGAAAACTGGCAAAACATGTGCTTTTTTACCCCATTTCCGAGGGGAGACTGAAACCGAGTTAAACAAAAAAGCCCCATTTATTATAAAGAAAACTACTTTTTTATATTATTTTTTCTGATATATCTTCGAGAGTTCAACATTCACTAGAACATGATAAAAATGTGTAAACATTTTAAAATTTCTAATATGCGCAGTAAAGATGCTCAATACAAAACTGTGGGATTACCTTAAAACAATAGAATAAATGCATGTTTCAATCAACGTGACCACCTTCAGAGAAGACAATCTCAGACATGCGGTGATTACCAAAAAGCAAGTGTAAGAGAAACAGAGAAAGGGAAAACCCAAACCATTCGCGGGGATCGAACCAGCGACACCCTGATTTCTCTTGCCTAGAACTTATTCATGTATTAGGCAATTGTGTAGCGCCTCTAAAAGTCCACAACCTCTGGCTAAGATCATTCAGCACACCCTAACAAAAAAGGCGGAAGAACACCAACCTTAAACTGCAGCTTCGAACTGGAAGCAAGAAGGTCCTAAGAGATTCTTTAGCCAAATTTTGGGCCCAATGTTCAAATGGTAGCAACAAGGGTTAAGAAAAGGTATTAAGGTTAAGGGGTTCTTTTCGAGTTCTTCAAACCATTTTGACAGTTTTGCCAAAAGTTTTGGAAGTGATTGATGTGGGTAAACTTTCTTGACGCCTGTGAAATGAACACTAACACTGAAATTGGTACTGACCCGTTCTCTCGTGATGTCCCCCACTTTCCATGAAATTGTTTTGTTCTCAGCAGTTCTAATTGTCACATGATTCGTACTAGTTCCAACCGATAAGCCAGTTTGTCCACCGTGAAAGGTTTGCGGGCTGGAAGCCATTCCTTCCTCTTCATCACTGCTTGATTGCGCTTCAGGTGTCTTAGCAGACACCGGGTTTGAAGCACTGCTCTTGAGGGAGTCAGAGTCAAATTTTCGCTCCACCTCAATTACGCATGAGTGTTCCATTTCTACTGCCCGAACAAGACGGTCTCCTCCCCAGTTCTTGAATAGCCGCTTAACTCCCGGCTGCTTTACCTCATGCACGTCTGCAGCAACGCTGGTTGTAAGAGTGTGAAGACTTCTTCTGACCAGCTCCAGACCTTCCTTAGTTCCAGAAATGATAAGGTTTCCTTCATCATTTCCTCTGCCAATCTTAACGTTAAACTTACAAAGTGAAGTTTCCAGAGAGGTAAGTTCGTCTTTCCTATACTGATTTATATATCTTAACACAAGCTTATCACTAGTAAAAATTTCCTGTCGATATGAGTGTTCTTCGATAAACGAGTTAAGCACCGCCAATGCGTCATTAACACTTTCTCTAAAACCAGTAACCCATGTGTCTGTGTATTTGTTTACAGTTATACGAACCCCAAAGCGCTCTGGGACGCTCTTTATAAGTTTCTTCCATTCAGAGCTTTTGAGAAGTGGAAGGTTCTCCTTCTCAACTTTGATCTTTTGTTCTAAAACCATGTTTTTTATCAGTTCGACCGCCTTCTCGGCTTCTGTTGAAGATATCCCTACAGCATATGCTTTATCTGTTTCGGTATCAATAACAAAAACAGCATCAAGACCATTTTTCCGCAGCTCATTTCTGACAGAGTTCAGGCCGTCTTCACTACTAAGGATTTCCAAGGTTTTAGTAGTAGCTGGAACATCTCGGTTTGCAATCTGGCTGATCTGTCTCCGTAGAGCAATCGAAGCCGACCGTAACTGGTCTGGTGGTCCTTCAAGCTGTATATTGCCATCTTCTTCATCAACTACAACTTCCAGGTTCTTGTTCTTTACTTTAAGGTCATCAAAAAGCTGAATTTTTTTCAAAAGAGCAATGTTTTCCTCAGGAATGTCAGAGATTGTTGTTGATTTGTAATTCTTTCTCTCTTCCTCCTTCATAAGCCTTTGCAAACTCATTTTAATTTCATCTTCGCATGTTTGAACTTGTGGTGTCGTGCACGTGAACCGAAGACATTTTTTATCAGTCTGAGAAGTAGCTGCAATGACAATTTTTCTGCTCTTCATGGCTATGCGAATCTCATCTAGCCTTGCAATTACACCTTCTGAATAACTACTTTCTAGTTCAACAATATGAGAAACAAACTGTTCCAGGCAACTGTTTATTGCTTCTATACATTCGTTTTGCCATTCTTGATTTTTCCCACGATAAAGTACCGAGACAAACTTTTGTCCCTGTTTCCACTGCAAGGTACAATTCCGTTTTTCAAGTGTAGCATCTAGTTTCTCCTTTTCCCCTGAAATCACGAGGCATTCCATTTTTTCTGGGTCGACACTTATTGATAGATGCTGATCTGCGGCTCTCTTTCTGAGTGGCTCGTTTTTCTTGGAGACAGGTTTTTCTCCTGCAGAATTTGTTGTTGCGGCTTTGTCCTTGGTATCTTCTTCGTTGTCGGATTCTTCCAAATCAGGATAATACTTTCGTACGGCAAGCTTCGCATCATTGAGAGAATGCTCCTTTGCTAACACTCTTTCAACAACTAGAAGTTCAACAACAAAAAATCAAAGAATGAAAAGACACATTTCGTTCTAGTTCAACAATATGAGAAACAAACTGTTCCAGACATCTGTTGGTGGGAAGGATGCAACAAAAGAGCATTATGTATTCCACCACAGTAGGAAAGACTAAGAACCCTCATTTCACTTTTGAGATCAAAGTGGTAATGAAGACGGAACAGACGACAACAAGACTAGAACTAATACTAAAACTGAAACTAAACGAAGACAAAGACGAATAATAAAACAAAGACGAAGTTAAACATCTGCAAATGGTTTGATCTTCGCGTCTTTTGTGGCTGAAAAATGTTAAATCGTAGGCCAAGTCTTTTGATGGGACACAAAAGAACTGGAAGCAATTTCCGAAAAGGGAATTCATCTTCTTCAAACTGATCAGGAGACACCTTAAACTGAAACCTCTAAATCGGCTGCTTGTAGCGGACTTTTTGTTTTGTTTTTATGATATTTTTGACTCAAGGTCTAACCGTTTGTAGATGTTGAAGCAAAGGTAGCACTTTCTCCTCAGTTATTTTAAGACCCTGAGTGAAGGTCAGGCACCGGGAATCGAACCCGGGCCTCCCGCACGAAAGACGGGCGCCTTACCAACTGGGCTAGCCAGGCGGCGATGAGCACAGTGGTAGTCCCTGAGCAATGCTGGGGTTACAGTATTAGTTCACATAAAAGAACTTGGAACGCTGTAAAATTTTAATCTCTCACTACTATTAATATAACGAAGATAAAGAAAAAGAAAAAGCTAAGACTCGGACTAAGGGTAAAGCAAAGACGAAGAATTAAGCAAAACTAAGATGAGGTAGACATATAGACGATGACAAAGACTAAGCTAAGACTGCGATTAGAGTGATCAAAGACAAAGACTGAAACAAAGATAAAGATGAAAAATGAATGTATACGATGTCTAAGACAAGGAACAAAACAAAAGACCCAGTCAAAATTTACGGTAAAAACGAAGATACAGATGAGGACAATGAGGGACTGAGGACGAACAACAGCATCTAGCAATTTGCGTTTGGTAAGAAAAAATAAGCTTTTTTGATACCTTCAGACGTTGAAAAGCTTACTATTGCTTCCTCGTCCCCCGTGTTATAATCTACTTCTTTCACAGACCCGCCACCGCTTCTTTTGCGGTTATCAAAGTAGAGCTCCAAAGCGTCACGGGTAGTGTTTTTGGATAAACCGCTGACATGAATTGTTTGACACATCGCAACTCTCTGAATCTCCAATTGTACTCCGTCGAGCATTCTTTGTTCCGCCTTTTGTTTTGTTTTGTCAAAATCTATAAAAAACCTTAAATTGTTAGTTGTAGCAGGAACTTCTAAACTTTGACAATTTGACATTTTGTAGCCAGTTTTTCCAAAATACATAAAAGAGTAGAGTTAAAGAGTAGTTTGTGCTTTCCACTGCTGCTTTAAAAAAAATGCCAAAAATAATCTACCATTCTAAATAATCAGCTAAATGATTTTAATAATCTAATACTTTTTCATGAGGGGCTCGGATTTTTTCTGAGTTTCTCCTTGTCTTTAACATCACGTAATTTGTTTGGGTTTAAACTTATTTGGGCTTACTCATCAACTTTGATGCTTTCGCGAGGTATTACAATGTAACGATCGACAGGAGAGGTCCAATTCGGTCAGCAGGAGGAATAGGGAGACGAAGGGGGGGGGGGGGGGGTGGGGGATTCGTCTTCATCATCATCATCGTCATCATGATCATTATCCTAAGAATAATAATTATTATGATGATAATAATAACAATTATAATAATAACTTTATCAAAGTTTAAAATCTTCTAGTCTAGCACATATCTTACTAATCGGGGAGACAACATAGAAATAAGAACTAAAAAGTTTGTGACTCAAAGCTGGAGTATATGAATGTCTCAACAAGTTTAACCCTTATCAATCGATAGATCTATTATGGTGATTACAAATAAAATCTATTTTCAGTGTGCATAATACAATATCTTTATGGTGGACATAAAATCTGTATAAAAGCTTTTTGCAACAAAGAATGCAAACTTTACAAAAGGTATTAGTCAGGGGGTTCTAGATTCCTTTTGTCGAAGCCTTCCTAAAAGTGCTCAGTTTGCCTATAAAAAGGAACCGAAATACCTTAAGGAATGTTTCCATATTTTATCGTGTTAAATCTGTCTGTTTTAGAATCTGAATTTCTGAGTTCGTACCTTGAAACATTAAGGTTAAATAAAGTTAAAACTGACAATAATGAATGTTTTAGAGGTAACTTACCTGTAAGGCCTTCTAAAACAACTAAGGCCTTCCCATTGCCAAACATTACAACTTCTAACACTTCATCACCGCTCTTCGCCTCGATAAAATTTGTCAATCCTTCGTTAGTTGTTTTGTAACTCAAACCACGAACGCAAAGCATGTTGGGAGCTAACTGGACATCGCATTTCGGATGCAGGTCCATTGATTGTTCAAAGGCTGCAAAGCTCTGGGCTCGTTCCATTCTTCCTTTAGATCGATTATTATGCGGCTGAATGAGAAGAAAAACATTAGTTTGTGTAGTTTCACCTTATTAGTTTACAAAAAGAAAACTTTAGAAAGAGTTGCAGCTTGCTACAATTACTGTGGGTCCGAAAATTAGAAGATTCTTTAAAGAATCCATGAAATCATTAACAACAGCTGGTTGGTTGATTCAGAAATCTCTTGACGTTGCATTTAATTAGGGCAGGTACGTTGTTTTCCATGTCGTGAGGTTTTGGTTATAGCGAAGCAAGAGTGTTTCATCAAGAGGTTCTTAAAATGAATGAGGAACAATTTAAAGTCACGGAGTTAAAAAGGAAACGGGTTCCAGATTCGGAGTGTACGTCCTGTTAGCAAAGCAAGAGTGTTTCATCAAGAGGTTCTTAATTAAAATGAGTGAAGAACATTTTAAAGTCACGGAGTTAAAAAGGAAACGGGTTCCAGATTCGGAGTGTACGTCCTGTTAAAAAAGCTTTTGAAAGTTCTTGTTTTGATTTGTCTTAGAAATGGTTCGCTTTTACGGGGAGAGCCCAACTCGTTGATCTTTTCTAACAGCGGTACTGGCGAGACCTGAAAATCGCGGGCACAGGCTCATGTCATTAGCTAACCTTGTTTCCAGGAATTTTCTCACCCAAACCCAAACTCAAGTTAAGCCCTGGGAACGAAGTTGACAATTTGCAAACAAGAACAGTATACGTTAGTATCATGCTTTAAGAGCTTATTCAGAATTGCCAAAAAATCAAAGTGATCAAATTTAGAGATGCTTTATTTAGTTTCGCACGAAGCTATATTTTCGTAACAGTTGCATAGAGAAAACAGAATCATAGAAAATGAAAAAGAGAAAATAAACGAAAATTGGGAGATACAATAAACGAGCAAACACTGAAATCCTGTCCAAACTGTCATAATAAATAAGGTACCATTTATCTACTTACCACCCCCTCCTTGTTATGTGTTGTCTCTAGAGCTCCCGGCGCTTCCTTGGAATATTGGCCGTCCATTCTCCCTCTCCCTCTCCCCCTTTGGTTTTTTCGTCCTTGTTTGTCACAAGATTTTTATTTCAAACCATTTCAAGGGAATAGATCATTGACTAAAGTTATAACAATGTGACTATTGTAATCAGAATTGATATTTTTGAGATAAAAAAGATTGTCTTTGCTTCATGTCTCGTGCTACGTCATCATTGCACACTTCAAATTTAAAAAATGTAACAAGAACGGCGAGAAATAGTTTTATTTTCGAAAATTACTATTATTAGAGGGTTCTACTTTTCATCTGGAACTTAAAAAAATAAGCTTGATAGGGGCTCTTGGACCTGAGTGAAGGTCCGGCACCGGGATAAGAACCCAGGCCTCTAAGCTCCCGCGCAACAGACTGGCGCCTTACTTTGCTTACGAAGCAGCGGTTGAAACACATTGATGAAACTGATAAAATGATAATGGTGGGCTCGAAAACGTATTCGTGTAGACAGAGCCTTAGAAATGTGGATGACTTTGACGTATGCCTGAATATTTTTTCGGGCTTCTCATTTCCAAAGGATTAAGTAAAGATCCGAGTAATACCTCCCATTGTTCTGCGCGATTTCGCTCTCCCCACACCAGAATGTTTAAATTTTCATACTGATAAAACATCAACCAGTTACAATATAGTTTTAAGGTAAAAAGTAGTGAAACTCTATTTTTAAGCAATGTTTCTTTTGTGCTATAATAGTTTAGCCAATAAAATAGAGCTCCAAAATAAAAGCAAAGAAAACGTTTTTGTTTGCGATGTTCCCCACTTGGAATTTTTTTAAAATTTAAAAACAAAAATGTTTTAACGTGAAGGGAATGATTGAATAACCTGTAAAGAAATAAATTAATGTACTTATGAAATTTAAAAACAAACATGTTTCAACGTGCTGCATTCCATTGGATTTCACCTCTCTACTTCTTACTCGGATCGTTACTTAAATTGCTTTCATAACTGAGAAGATCGTATCAGAGCGTTACTACATATGTTTTTGTCGTAAAAACTTTGAAAAAGTTGCATCAACATCATAACTCGAAAGATAAAAACATCAAGTTGACTGTTAAACAGCTCTATCACTTTTTTACTTGAGAAATCAGACATCGTTGTCAAGAAAAAAATAGTTTCGGTACTACGGGAAAAATGTAAAAAACGAATACATTAGCTATGAAGAATACACGCGGTAAAATTGAAGATTGTATTTCAAAATTTAAAGTCAATCGTGAAGCGCCAAACGACGTTAAAATATAAATGAAAAAGAATAGCAAATACAACGCAGAATTTAAGTTTTTCTCATACAGTATTTCGGCTAGCCATACTAGCCTTCTCCAGGTAATTAGAAGAAGGCTAGTATGGCTAGCCGAAATATTGTATGAGAAAATTTTAAGTTCTGCGTTGTATTGGCTATTCTTTTTCATTTGTATTAAACTTCGTGAGCCCAATTCGATCAGGCATTGATCCAACGCATACCGGCGGAATTGTTGTACCTTGGTTATTCGTTTTTACAAAGTTAAAATACAAATAAAAATTTCTTTCTAGCCGTCTAACTGCATGGTTTACTTACGTCTGTTTCGCTGATTTTTATTTTGTCCGCTACCTCCGCTGTCGTTTGAATTAAGACTCTCGCTCGATAACCTGTGCTGCGCAAATTTGCCGCCAGTTTGGGTTTGCCCCCTTCCGGAGTGAAAATCTAATTCCATTAGAGGAGGAATAAGAGCTTCTTGTCCTCCTCGATGAGAATGACTCGCACCACTTTGGTAAAAAGAACCTTGCTGCATCTGAGGGTTAGAATTTGTTTGGTTGTAAACAAACTGCAGACGGGCTTGTTGTTCATGGTAACCCGGCCGGTTCTGTCCTTGGGGCCAATATTGGTAAGGGCCCGGAGACATCTGCCGATTCTGGTCCCCATAAAACCGTACTCCGTCCCCATGTTGAGCCATAGGAAAATTGCCTTGCCATTGGCCTCTTCCGCCACTAGGCCTAGGATCAAAGGAAGCTGGGCACTCCCCGAGTAGGCCTGGGCCAGAGTTTGTGTGGTAAGGTTGTTGAGGGTTCGGTCCTCCATATTCTCTCCCTCTGCCTCTACCTGATAGAGGATGGTATAAAGTCAACTCCCATAACCAAAACCAAGACTGATTTTCCTTCGCAAACATTTACAGTAAATTTACACTCGATTACACCCAAACCCTCGCTAACTCGAACTACCGATAATTCGAACAAAAATTGAATTCCTTTTGCAAATATTTACAGTATTTACCCTCGGTAACTCAAAATCCTGACAACACCAGAGCTCTCGCTAACTTAAACCTCTCGAATTGCATTCCCCCGTAAATAATTACAGTAAATTTACCCTCAGTAACTCGAACTCCCGACAACTCGAACTTTCGCTAACTCAAATCTCCCGATAACGCGACCAAAAATTGATTTCCCCTGGTAAACATTTAATACAGTAAATAAACCCTAGGTTACTCGAACTCCCGATAACTCAAAAGTTTTTCTGTTTACCTTGAAAGTTCGATTAGTCGGAATTCGACTTTATCGTTAATGATAGATGATTAACTAAAGATAGAAAAAAACTCAGCAGCCAGTTGGCTTAATTGCCTTTTTTTTCACACGCATAATATTCAACAGCTAGACTACGAGGTGAAGTTTTCTCTAAGTGAACAGCAAACGAGGCGCGAAGCTAAGTGATGAACGTGTCTAAGATTGTAAAAGGTTTTGTATCTTGGGATACTAGATAAATAAAACGGTCATCACTTAAAGCTGAATTTAAAAAATCAAAGCAGAGAGATTTACGTCTACTTTGTAGGCTTTCGAGGCTATAGACCGCGGAATTATTAAGTAACTCTTAACTTGCCTGGAGATTTACAGTAAATTGCCAGCTGGGAGCTCGGCATTGAAAAAAAAACTGTCTGAGAGGTCTAGCCGAGGATTGTACGAAGACCGAAAGCCTAGTTTCTCCGACCCGCAATCGGCCGGCTAATAATGTCTTTATTTTTCCCCGCTTTTTCGTGTTTTTTTTTCCAATTATTGACTACGGAAAGGATTGGAAAATTTCGCCCGCTTACAGAACCAATAAGGTTGCAGAATTCGTTTCGTCTTGCCCGCCCGCGCATCTCTCCCCCATCCAACCCATAAAAATATATACATGTTACCTCTCTTCGATTGGTTATTGCGGCCCCTTCCGCCCCTATTGTTTCGTCCCCTGCCAGTCCCTGAGAATGTCTCGTGACCCTTGTTAGATTGTTGAGCCTGCTGTAAACGCCGCTGATCCCTCTGGCGCATGACTTTAAATTCCTCCATTATTTGTCGAGCTTTCTCCAGGTCCATTTTTACGTCATCTCGAAACAATACATTTTTGATCATTTGCGGTTTGAAATCCTTGAAGAAAAAAAAAAAGACAAAATAGGCACTTGTACAGGATTTCTTCGGCGAAATGATTTGCAACGTTCTGTTATATACACAATGCAAAAACATATTTTCTTTATAAAGTTTCTTTGCTCAAAAGAAACTTAAAAAGGTAAACTGTTGTCTGCAAATTAAAAACCCGCACATTGCAAAAGAGTACAATTCATTTTGAATCTTTTTAAAATGCTAGGTTTGAATTAAAGTATTTTTGCCGGCTGTTTGCCCGAGGATTTGGTTGCTTAGAACTGTGTGATAAACAAAACTCAAGGTCGGTCAAAATAGGGGTAATAAAGAGCTGCGTTTATATAACGCCTTTTCCTTATGAACGCTCAAAAGCGCTTTATAATGCGCATGATCAGTTTACACCAGCGGACCGGAAGTACATGTATGCTGGTACTCATTTTACCGACCCTGGAAGGATGGAAAGCTGAGTGGCCTTTAGCGGGAAAGAAGGTCACACAAATATTCAACGAGGACCTCAGGACTGGGAGGCAAAGCTCTTATCATTACGCCAACTCCTCCGCTATGAAGAAGTAAGGTCTGCGTCTACAGTAATAAATACTGATTCATTCGTTAAAGTTTTTAAGTCTTTTTAAAAAAAGTTTCCGTATAACATGGAAACTTGCATCATTATACCAACCAGCCCGAGAAAAGAAAACTTTGTTCAATAAATCCAAGTTTTGGACTAAGAAACGAGAAAGAGAAACTTGTACAACAATATTTCGACTTTATTTCAAGTCATAGTCATGTTGAAAATCATTTAGAAGCGCAGTCTATATTTATATTTGCATCTGACTGGCGCTCCCAAATAATTTTCAACATGACCATGACTTGAAAGACTCGTTTCTTGGTCCAAAACTTGGATTTATTGAATCATGTTTTCTTTTCTCGGGCTAGTTGTTATAATGATGTGTTTAAAACTGTCATATCAGATCAACATGGCTTATGAAAACTTGCGTTTGGTACCAAAAGAAAGATTCGATGAACGGGTAAAAATATCAATATACGGAGTTAGTTGATAAGCTACAACCATACATTGCACCTATCCCTAAATGTCAAAGGCATGCACTGTCAGCAGCAAAATTATAAAGATTAGATCTCAATCATTCCATTTCAAGTTGAATTTCTCAAAGGTCACGTGTCTTTTGCCATCGTGACGACAGTACGCATGCTTACGTCACTAGCCCAAGACCTCCCGCTTTTCGGTAGACGTAGTCCGTTTCGGTTTATGGAAGTATAAAACGAGCGCACGCGCACTCAATAATAGAAACGAGCATACATTTTTTAGTTTACGAAACAATAGAAACAAATGCTGCTTTTTTGTAGTGAAAACGAGCCGCAGGCGAGTTTGCATCGCACTTCTTGAAAGAAAAATTCACAAGTTTTCTATCACTACTGAAACAGAGCTCGCGCACCCGTATTTCTACACGCTTTTATTTTTTTTTACAAGAACAACGTTAACTTTGTAAGAACAACGAGGCTCAGATTGGCCAAAATTTAAGAACAAGTTAAGAACAAGCTGAGGCTCGGGGCTCGATAACTATTTTGAAACTTTACCGAGCTTCGAAATTTAACTTATAGCAATACAGAAATGATTTGCAGTTTCGATTCTCTCTTTTAATCAGGCATTGCTTCAAGTTATTCGCAGTACGCGTGTATATTCTTGCCCCGAAGTTAGTCCTTACAATTTGTTTTCAAATACATGTATTGCAGTACCTTAGGCTTATTTTTTATTCGATTTAAACCACACTTAGAAATAAGAACAATTTAAGAACAATTTGAGGCTCAAATCGCCGAAAAATGAAGAACAATGAGCCTCGGAAAAATTAACTGGTTCTTATTTTTTTAAAAAGTGTGTACAAGTGTTTCTACCACAAAACAGAAGCGCGTCGATTCGTTTAAAATACATTTCGTTTACAAAATCATCCACATGCTCAAGCAGCCGATAAATCCCCACGATGACGTCTTGCCAATTTTCTCTATTGATATCAAGAACGCATCACCACAGTCAATCAGAACGTTCATAACATATCTCCTTTGTTTCATAAAGCGTGATACCAAAATGAAACGTCATACCAGAACGAGAATTTAATTCTGATTGAAAATCGGTCCTTCTATAAACGACATCAATTTCGTCTCACGATCTGGATCACGAAAATAGATCGTTGTAATGAAACTTATATGACAAAAGAATGATCTCGTTCTGATAGTATCATATCATCCTTTTTTACCACGAAGTACTTATATATAGTTGTCAATCAGTTGTCCTGATGAAGGCTTTTGTAATAAACCGAAAAGTTTGGTAAGGGACCTTTGTGTTTTAGCCAGTTTATTGCTTACCTATTAATTCATTCTGGCAAAGATCTACACTCTTGGGAGGTTTATATTTTGAAAATTTATATATAGATATATATGGCACTGAAAGGTAAATTGTTTTCAGAGAACAAACATCTTGTTTTAAAATTAAAGTGACAGAACAACAACAGTTTCAATAATTTCCTTTGAAGTACTCAAAATTACTTAAAAGACAAACAAAAAACCCCGTATCTATTGATAAAGCTTGCTGCCACCTATATTTGCGTGCAATTACGATGGGGCCTTCCCTCTGGAAACTACCACATGAATAACTCATCGAAGAGTAGGTAATATATGAAAATGTATTTTCTAAATCTAAATAATATCTGCGGGCGGGCCTTAGCTATCAAGTATTTTTTTGTGTTCATTGATAGAAAGACATGGAACACGATAAAGTAAAGTTTCGATTTTAGACGTCGAGAAAATCAGTCTCTGCCACATGTTAAATGGACTGAATATTTGTGAGTTCTTTTAGATTGTAACTGCTTCGGAGATATCTAAACAAGAATATCGTTATTAAACAACAAGTCTGCCTGAAGGTATTTTAAAATCTACATGCAAGAGTTTGAACTCATTTGGTCTAACCAAGGCGAGCCTCCTCTTTTTAACCCCTGAACAGTAAAACTAGTTCATAGCCCTGATGAGCAATATCTTCAATCGAGATTTTCTTATAATGTTTAGAAAACACGAAACTGTACAAGTGTCTCTGTCGTTTGGAATACGAGCGCTGAAATCGCTTGTTTTTACTCGAACTTTTGGATCGGTCCTGTCTCATAATAAAATCTGATGCAATATAAAACCCTTGAAAACTAAACCAGCCGATAAACATTCATATACAACGCTAACCCTAGAAGAAAAATTAAAGAAGTCTAATTGAAGTGTTATAGCATTTTCAACTGGGAATCACTCGCTCTAATCAAGCGATCCACGAATGATCTCTAAGATGCACTGATTCTGGATAAATTTGCCAGAAAATGTCGTTTATAACACTGAGTACTCGTGTTGTTAATCGTACTTTATATGCCATACGTTATTAGAAAGCAAAGTTTACCTTTCAATGCTGTTTCTTTCGCAGACCATTCAAACTTTTTTCAAACCCATGTCGTTCTTTGTAATCGACAACACGCCAGCCGAAATCGACACGAAACGTCTGTCTTCGGTAGATCTTTAAACTTCACGAGTTCAGTCAAGTTTATACTTTGTAGTGCCTTTACATGTTCTACTCGCAAAAACCTTTAACTCAGTTATGCACATCCGAAAGCGAAATACATTAACCCTTAAATTTTGGTTTCGCTTTCAGTGTAATGAGCTCTTTCGACTTGAAAAAGTTCCCCATCAGCAGCGTGCAGTTTCCAGGAATTGCAACTTTCATTGAGCTTCCGGTTTTGGCGGAACAAAACGTTTTCAAAGCGAGGCTGTCTGAGTGGCTACTAAGTAGCGTGGACAATTCAAAATAAAGAAGCGATCGGTTGTCGGTGATTTCTTGTGATATAAGAGTTCAAGTTTTATATCTGGTCTGTTTCCGTACTTCAAGTAAAAGTATTTTGTTAGTCATGGCACGTAATAAACGCACCAAACGTTCTTCTATAAAGCCAAAGTCTTTGAAGCAGAGAATACGAGATGTGACAAGGCTGCTACGTCAGGTATGCTTATGCTACATGTATGTACACGTGAAGAGGTTGAAGAGTCTGCACTGTGCCTCCGATCTAGAAATTCTTATTGTTATTCAAGGAACTACTTTTTCTCACTTCAATTCGAAGGTACAACTCGTGTTATCAAGAACCTTCGCGAAATTAAGTTAATCGTTGAATATATGGCCATCAATTTTTCTTCTTAACGAACAAAAAGTCTCTGTCGTTGAATTAATTGTTGACCAGTGCAAAGAAAATTATTGGTTATAATTGCTACCGATGGATAATCAAAGATAAAGCTCATGAGAAAGTGGTCTGTACAAGAATTTACATTTGACTAATGAATAATTGCTGCGTGCCCCGAAGGGCGAGAAGTGCTCATACTTTTCGTTCCCGCGCAAGAATTTCCCCGGATGGTCTGGGACTTTCATGGGTCAACTGGCCGTGGTGGACAAGTTTTGGATGATGTATGTCGTCCGATATTACCTTGGGTTAACCTTCGACAGACTCCGAACAGTGACCCCTGTTCTGGACTGTCCAGACACTTTATATAACCTCCCTCACTGCACATGTAACTTACCAATGGCAATGGTAACTCCTAGCTTGTACAAGTTTGTGATGTGTTGATTTTGTCAGTGCAGAGAAAGTGTTACCCCTAGTAACACTAGTACGAAGCTCTTGCAGCCCAAATTATGTGAAACATCATGATGCCACTCGGAAGTCCCTATGTAATAATTGAACATATATTTGATTATAATTTTTGAGAAAAAAATCCACTCTATACAGCCTATATGATGACTTTTGACATTTTTCATTCTTGTTGTGTCAGTCTGCAATTTTATCAATTTTATTCAATCCCACTAAATAATGACAGTGATGAAGATGATGATGATGATGATGATGATGATGGTTATGTTGTTTGTGATGAGGATTATGATGACTGTGTTGATAATGATAATATTGCCGGTGATGATGATGCTACTGCTGCTGCTGCTGATGATGATGGGATGATGATGATGATGGTGACAATTTAGTGATGATGCTGCTGATGATAAATGTGATGATGATGATGGTGATGATAATTATGAATGTTGGTAATGATAGTTATGTCAAACTTTTCAAAGAATTAATGGAAATGTTATCTCAAGAAAGCAATTGTCTGTAAACTAGTGAAAATTGTATGCCTTTACTTTGGTTATAGCCAGATATTCCAGCTACTGTCCGTGTGGCCCAAGAGAGGATCCTAGATACTTTGCAACAGAAATTGAAAGAAAAGGCTGAAAACGATAGAGAAAGAAAACTTGCTAAGAAATATAAGATGGTGAAGTTTTTTGGTAAGGAAATAAGAAATAACTTTAAGGACACATACAACATTTTTATACCAAACATGTTTCAACACTGACCTAGTGTCATCATCAGTGGTGCAAAAGATTGAAATTTACAAGAGTATATAATTATAAACATTCAACATTACAATAACAATGCTAATAGAATGTGGACTAGAAAAATGATATGCATAGCTAATTATCCATGGAATGAAAATAATAAGTGACAATAGAATAAGGAAAGTTAACTAGAGTGATAATTTGAGATTGACATGCTTGACCTG